>VMDO01003294.1:0-108433 GCA_007922755.1 Pedetes capensis
TTCCCAATAGTGTTATAGCTGGGTCATATGGTAGTTCTATTTTTAGTTTTTTGAGGTACCTCCATACTGATTTCCATAGTGGTTGCACCATTTCACAGCTCCACCAGCAATGTAAAAGTGTTCCCTTTTCCCCGCAGCCTCGCCAGCATTTGTTGTTGTTTGTTTTATTGATCTTGGCCATTCTTACTGGTGTAAGGTGAAATCTCAGCGTTGTTTTGATTTGCATTTCCCTAATGGCTAGGGATATTGAGCACTTTTTCATGTGTTTCATGGCTTTATGGACCAAAAAGAGAATTTTTTAAATATTATATAATGATATGCTAGCTCTACTGTTAGCTTTTAAGCTCACCTGAAAATTCATAATAATCCACTGATCTCTTATTTTATTTAATAGGTACTCAATAACAATTTAAAGCAAAGCAGTTGAAGAAGATGTGTATGTTTCCATAGTTTTTATTATCAGGGAAGGATGTTAATTTGCTCTTCACCCTGCCACAGAGAAGATTATAAAGATTATATATATATATATATATATATATATATATATATATATATCATATATACATATATATATATATGCACATGTGTACATGTACATACATAGTAGCCTACCTGTATTTGTAGTTTTGCTTTCCATGGCTGCAGTTACCTGTGGTCAGCCGCAGTTTGAAAATATTACTGTAGTGTAATGAGGAATTGGATCTGCAGCCTACCACTGTGGCATCAGATCCCCTCAGATCTCAGGAGCTAAGCACGGTTGGTACTGATTAGTACTTGCATGAGAGACTGCCTGGGAACATCAGGTGCTATAGACTTGGGAGAAAGACCCAGCAACCCACTCCCAAGATACAATCAGCCATTGAAAACCCTATGAATAGCAGAGAAGTACTGACAATAGTGTGTTGCCTATTCTATGTAGGGTTGCTATGACACCAACTCAAAGGCATCTAACAACAATGAGGAATTAAGATATTTTAAGAGAGAGAGAAAAATAATGTTATTATAGTATATTGTTATAATTGTTCTATTTTATTATTAGTTGTTAATCTCTTCCTGCAGGTAAGTTATAAATTAAATTTTCCTATATGTATGTATTTATAAAAAGCTGGGATTTAGCTCAGTTAGTACAGTGCTCCTCTGCAGTCTCTGAGGTCCTGAGTTCAATCCCCTGGTTGACTGGCTGTTGCCATCAAGTCGGTATCCAACTCATAGAGACCCTCATAGGGTTTTCAATGGCTGACTGTTTCAGGATTGCCTTGGGAGTGGATTGCCAGGTCCTTCTCCCATTTTTGCAGTGCTGGGAATTGAACTCGTGACCTCAGACACTGCAGCGCAGTGCTCTACCAACTGAGCTAAATCCCAACCCTGAGTTCAATCCCCAGCACTGCAAAAATGGGAGAAGGAGACATGGCAATCCACTCCTGAGGCAATCTTGAAACAGCCATTGAAAAACCTATGAGGGTCACTATGAGTCAGACACACTAGACTGCACCTAACAACAACAACATGTATATATAAGAAATACCATTATATCTGTAGGGTTCAGTGCTATTCATGATTTCAGACATCCACTAGAGTTCTTAGCACTTATGGCTTGTGAATAACAGAGGATAGTGTGTATGTATGTGTGCGTGAGTGTGTGTGAATATATATGTTCATTGATGTTGTTGTAGGTTCTACACATCACACTTTTATTTATATGTTAAATTTATCTAACTCTTCTAGAAAGTTCTCCCTGATTTTATTAGCTAGTCATGTACCATGTTCTCTGCACCATGTTCTCATTAACTCTCTCTGAAAACTATCATATCTCTTCGGTTATCCTGAATTATTTCTTTGTTGGAACATCTCTCCTACAACTCAATAAATTCATCTGAGGTTCCATTAACTTTAAAACTCTACCAAAAATATATAGTTTGGGCCTTATGTAGTAAATGTTTGTGGACAGGAAATGAAATTGTGGTCAGAATTCTAAGCAGTGAATTTAGGTGTCTGAGTCAATCAGCCAATCAATACCCACAGATACCTTGATTTGCTTCTATATGGCCCAAGTTATTAATATCATTCTTGGTATAAAATGGAAAAGTATTAGAAATCTTTATTTTTATCATAAGTCTGGAAGGTATGTTTTTAGTTAAGGCTAACTTTTATGTTAAAATGCCACAGATTATAGCAACATTTAGTTATACCTGCACTCTATTATCAGAGGCTGAAATGATCATTTGTGTCTTAGATAGGCCAAGGATTTCCCCCTTACTCATTTTAAGCTCATAGATTGTAGCCACTTTACTTACAAGTAGCACACTCTTCATAAATACTAGCACTAACTAACATAAACAATGTAAAATGTAAACTATTTTAGGAAGACAAAGCATCATATAATAATTAAAATGCACTAGGTAAGTTATCTGAGACATAAGTATACAAAAATACTGCATATTTTCAATAAAAACTCTATAGACAGCATATTTACTGACCTATGAAATATAAAGTAATTAATTTCTCTAATAGGGTTCACATTAATTACAATAACATATTGAAATATTTTTCCTTTTCAGAAAAAAAAGCCACATCACCCTATATCCTAAAACTCTGCACTTAAATTTTATGCTTTTAAATGTACCTCACAGTCTTATCTTCTATACTTTAGGAAAAATTTATTTATATATAATTATTCATAGCTACAAGTTTAGAGTAACTATTACTAATGTCTACTTAAAGTTTATGAGTGTAAAAGCTGGACTTTTAAACACATGCCTGTTTTTCACTTTAGCCTCCTCTCTTGCCACTCTCCTAGCTATAATATGATAATGGCTACATTATTGAGCTGCTCATAAATTAAGATCTTGGACTTTTCAAAATTTAAAACATACATATACATATATACCACACAAATCTTTAATTTTTTTGAAGAAAGTGATTATTGAGATATTTTCAAATATTTTATTTCATATTTTGATGCATAGACATCTATTCACCAAAGACTTTGAACTTGATAGATTATATTACCACGAATAAGCTTATATGCTACAACCTGAATTTAAAATTTAAAAAAAATTTAATTTTCAAACAAATGTCTTTTCAGATACTAAGAGATAAAGGTAATCTGGAGCTATAATTTTAGTAGCAAGAACAATAGTCTGAAAGTTTTTATTATCTTTCGAAACTAAAATATGTCTATATCAAGATGCCTGAGTCTCTGTGGGATTTTTTTGTTGTTGTTGCTCTAGATAAGAGATGAGTCTTGTGGTTTCAAATACATGTGAGATGCAGGATCACTGACTCCAGAAAGCAATAATGAAAGCTTAACAGTCAAGAAAGAAACTGTTCGCCCTTAAGCAGTTGGCATTCTATCCACCTAGGTTAGGACTAGATGATGAAAAGCTTCAAAGGTGTAAGGAGGAAGAAGTGGGCTTACTTTTAGCTAATAATTTTCCTAAAGACAAAATAATTACAGAGTTAAGAAGAATTGTGGCATGTTCCATAGATTTAGAATCTTGAGAAATTTTAAGTTTTTGATTTTGATAAAATTTATGAGGTAAATTACCATATTTTAAATCATTTATACAAGATTTTTTGTACCACATATGATTGAAAATTGTGGGGGAGAGATAACAACAGCATTGTTAATTTTTGAAAATGCCCTGCAGGCACTTTAGTTATCAAATAATTATTGAAACCCCATATGAAATAATCTGAACATTTGTATTTAGTTCCCCTATGGATTAGGGAGTGGCTTTTAAAATAATGCAAAATATATTTGAATAGCCTTTTTGAACTTCATCAACCCGACAGTTGAAAAACATAAAAGGAACCTATAATCAACAACCAATGACAACAAAAACCCCACTGGTTTTTAATAACATATGAACCTAGTACACAAGTGGCTTTGTCACTTAGGTCATTAATGAGGAAGACATACAGAACTAAAAGCCCAAAGAATGGATCTTCTTTAAAAATAAAGGAGATGACCATAGGCAAGCAGAATGGCCACAGTAGAAAAGTATTTGTAAAATGACATAGTGTAATAAATAAGTAAAAGTTTGCCTGGAGTCAGGGGAAGTGGAGCCTCTTTACTACATGAGACAGAAGTAATGACTTCATTCACTTACATTTCACATGCTTTGAGTACCTATTATATGCTACCTGTTCTGCTGGTGCTGTGGAAATTACCATGAAGAGAACAGAGGAATAACAATAACAGAAAGAAAACAAAAACTCCAGAAAACCAAGAGCTGAGTTTCTGTCCTTGTGGAACTTATCTTTCAGTGGGGTGAAAACAGATAAACATAATAAATAAATAAATGCATAGTATACTTAAAGATGAAAAGAGTAAACTTCTAAGATAGGGAGCACTAGGGCAAGTTATTTTGTCATGTGGTTAAAAAGAGTATCATAACTATAGCAACATCTGAGTAACTATTTTAAAGACAAGAGAGTGAATATATATCACACCCAGGTGAGGAATTCCATGGAGTGAGAATGGAGTCTCACTATTTTTGGCCACTATGCTGCTGTGTACTTTGCTCTGAAATGCAATATCCCATTAGGATCACTAGGTGGTAAGGCTAAATGAGACTGGAGTCAAGGTTATCCCAGTAATAGGAGAGGGAGTCAGAGACCTCCTTGTATACAAGACAGCATGTTGGAGTTAGAAAGATGATTCATAGGATGTGACCAGTTTCGTCATATGCATCACAGCTGAGAAACAGCTCAGAAATTTCAGAAATGGAGAAATAATGTCTTGTATTCTTAGATTGGAGATTCCCTTAATGGATAAATTAGACATGAGAACAGGAAAAAGAAAAGAAAATCTTAGATATGCTATTTTGAATGACTGTTTTAAATTAAATAGAACCATAAACACCAGGCTCTGTTGATTCTTTTTCCAGGTTTTCTCCTTTATAAATAATTCTTTTGATTTTCCAGAAAAATTCATGCTAAGAAAGGCCACCTTATAGAAAGTATAGTTTTTTCCTAAGTAGAACATGTAGTTATATATATATATATAATATATATATATATATATAGTCAATATGACATGTTAATATGATCTAATCTTACTTAATTTTTTTACCTTCATTTTTGTATATTTGGAATGCTTAGGAAATGCCCCCATCTTACTATGAACATCTAATATACTTATTTACCTCTTTCCCCAGTGGTTATTTAATGGGAAAATGCTATGAGTCATTTTATGAAACAAATCATTCTCAAAAGTTCTCAGTGCTTAACAATTTTTATATTGGACTTTTTTTTTAAGTATGGAGAACAGCTGTTTTTTCTGTAGGATGAACAGCTCAGCACTATAGAAAAAGAAAGGTAATCACTTCATTTCTTTTCTACATCTTCTCCTGCTCTGGCTAGCTCTTTTGTGGATCAGGAAAGAGTTCAGTTGAAAAAAGCATTAGAAAAGCTACTGTACCCACCACTGGGGAAGTGAGTGATGGTCGACCTATATACAAAAGACTCAGCCTTGGAATCCCTTCTCTATTTATGTCCACTTCCTTGTTAACAGCGTTCTATAGTGTGGCTTTTCTACTATCTCTGGGTTGATGATTCCAGATTTGTATCTAAAACCTCAAACTATTTGCTGAGCTCTAGAGACATATCAAACTGATAACTCAGCATGAACAAATCTATGCCTAATAGAGATTTCAAGACCAGCATTTCCATGGAAGCTCTCTTGATCTCCCAGGATTAAACATGTTGTTGTTGTTGTTAGGTGCCGTCGAGTCGGTATCCGACTCATAGTGACCCTTATAGGGTTTTCAGTGACTGATTGTTTCGGGATTGCCATGGAAGTGAATTGCCATATCCTTCTCCCATTTTTGCGGTGCTGGGAATCAAACCTGGGACCTCAGACACTGCACAGCAGCGCTCTACCAATTGAGCTAAATCCCAGCCCCAGGATTAAACATAGCTCTCTCTAACTCTGTATTTGGAAATTCAATGCTGCTAGTTGCTCGAGTCAACATTTAATTCCATTTTTGTGTGTGTATGTGTGAAATTCACATTCAAACCATCAATATATACTGATAGCTCTACCTTCAACATATAAGCAGAATCCAACCAGTTTTTGTTACTGTACTGTAACTGCTATGCGTCAAGCCACCAAACAATTTTACCAGGATTGCTCTATCATCTTCAGGAAGTTTGTAGTCAAGGTGACAAAAGCATGACAGTTCATTTCATTTCTCTGCTCAACACTGTACAACAGCATCTCATCTGAACCACAGCAAAATTCAACATTCTTCTAATGATCTACAAGAGGCCACATAGTCTAGCTTTCTATTGCATTTTTAATAGCTCTTTCTCTTCACTCTCACAGCTCCACTTCTCACTCTGTAATGGTTTTCTTATTGTTTTTAAAATATGTCTTGGGAACTTAATATTCAGTAGCTCTGGAATTTTTCTACATTTATTGTATTTTAATGATCAAATGTCAACAAAGCATTCTGTGATCAACTTTATTTAAAGTGGCTGTTTATTGTTTAGACACCTTAGTTATTTTTCCCATATTTTTCTCTATAAAATCTATCATCATGTGGCATATATTTACATGCTTATTGTCTTATCCAACAAAAAGAATAGCTTAATATGACAAGTGGTTGTGTCAGTAAAGTTCATTTAATGTATCTTTAACTCAAGAACAACAAATGTCTAGCACTGAGGGACTTCAATAAATAGTAATTAAATGCATGAATGAACTGTCTGTGTTCAAACATTAGCTCCTGTGACAGATCCTGAGAAATTTAACTTTACTATCTCTATTAAAAAGTGAGGATAATAATTAGATTTAGCATAGAGAGTTAAAGATTAAAAAGTTGTCATATTTGTACATGACATGACCTATAGCTACTATGTTTTTGCTTAACATGTATGCCTACGAGGAAATTTAATTTATAACTTATGTGTAGGAAGATATTAACAACTACTAATAATGAAATAAAACAATTATAAGAATATATTTTAATAATTATATATTGTTCCTTCTCTCAAAATATCTTAATTTCTTATCCTGAATATGACCTCCCAAGGAAAAACTACAAATATACATATTGACATATTGCATCACCTACTGACCTTATTCTGCTTCATTTCCTATTGTACTTATACATACACATTTGGTTTTATCTTTGCGATGTGTTTTCTACCAAAAGGAACTTACAAATTACCTATAAAGTTTAGACCAAATAGTGTTAAAAATGTGACTAATGCCAATAATAATAATTTGATTAGAAAATATTCAGGAAAATTATATAAAAGAAATAGAGTGGTATAGGAAAAGGAATTGGTTATTTATTTTTCTTTGTTCCTCTACCTAGGAGGAACAAGGATTTTGCTGTAGTGATAACAGAAGAAAGAACAATTTGGAATGATATTATTAATCTTCTTTCATAACTCTACTTATCATTTTGTTTGCATGAATGTGTGCATTCATTCTCTCTTTTCACTGAATTCAAAGATCTGGTGTGCATTGAAGTAATAAAATAGTTGGTGAATTAAAAACAAGCAGAATAAGCTCTTTCTTAATAAAATACCCTATATAGTGAGAACTCCTTTAAATGGGATTTTAAGAGAATTCCCTTTGAAATAACCTTTTGCCAAAATGCAGCAGCTTAACTGTGCATCATAGTCAAAGGTTAAGATATTTTGTGTTATTTTTAGAAACAAATCGATAAAAGTCATCTTAATGTTCAAACTCTTATTTATTTCCTATTTCTAGTGAAAGTGAGAAGATCAAGGGGCCCTGTCTCCATAGTCCTTGAAATGGTATTTACCCACATTTTGCTAGAATATTTGTTGAAGTTTCTTGTTTGTGATCAGTTCAAGCTATTGTCATCTTGTCTTAAAGCTGACTATTTAGTACAGAAATAGATGGGATTTGGAGATCTAGGTTCAAATCACAAATTTATTTCAAATTACCTCATCCTTCTGAAGGTCAATTCCTTTATCTGTGGAGGGGAAATAAAAATAATTACCTCAAAAGAAAACATTAGATGACTGTTTATGTGTATGGAAAGACACATATATAAAATACAGAATATATGTATTATATGCAATAAATGTTACAGTATTATCCACAAGTGTATATTAATCACCTCTAAATACACAACTAGCTTTGTTGACCCGAAATAAGTAATTTGACCTCACTAAGCACAGTGGGGAGAAGGACCCAGCAACCCACTCCCAAAAAACAATCAGCCATTGAAAACCCTATGAATAGCAGAGAAGCACTGACAATAGTGTTTTGCCTGTTGTACGCAGGGTCGCTATGAGTTGGATACCAACTCAACCACACCTAACAACAACAACAAGAAGAAGCACAGTTACTGAATCTGTAAAGTAGATTGGATTAGATCATTTGTTTTCAACTGAGGCAACGGAGGACATTTGTCATTGTCTGAAACGTTTTTGATTGCCACACCTGGAAGGAATGTGCTACTAGCATTGAGTAGGTAGAGGCCAGAGACACTGCTAAACATCTAAAAGAGCATAGTCCACTGCAATCAAATATGTAAGTCAAAATGTCAATAGCATAAAAGTTAAGAAATCTTGGGTCACTGGAAATATTTATCAACACTAAGCCATTTTTATTCCTAGATGTTATTGCTTTCATGAAATGCAAATATTTATTGAGTACCAACAGCTTCCCATTACAGTTGAGGAACATCTCAAATCTTGGCAATGACTTACAAAGCTCTTTGTGGCCCTGGTCTGCTTCTCTGGCCTCACCTCCTACCACTGTCACCTACACTCAGTCTGATGTGCCCACAGTGGCCACCATCCTGTTCTTTGAACATGGCAAACCCACTCCCCCCACTCAGAAATTTGGAAGTTCACTTCACTGTGCTGGGAAACTTCTCCCCAGACTTCTGCTTGTCTCATTTTCTCAGTTTTTTTTCACATCTCTGCTCAGATTTCTCTTTATCTGAGAGAGATTCAGATTCACTAGTCATCTGATTTAAAATTCTGTCACCCACTTTTTGGCCCCTTTATTTTTGTCCCCAGACTCATCCTCAGTGTCTGCTACAGAGATGATGCTTAACAAACATGTGTAAAGTGAACATGAGTTTAGCTCCCATGCCAAACAGCATTTATTGTTGTTGTTGTTGTTAGATACTATCAAGTCATGTCCAACTCATAGTGACCCAATGTACAACAGAATGAAGCACTCCCCAACACTGTGCCATGCCTGGCACTATGTCAGTGCTTCTCTTCTACTTATAGAGTTTTCAATGGCAAATTTTTGGGGAGTGGGTTGCCAGATTATTCTCCCATTTTTACAGTGCTGGGGATAAAACCCAGGGCCTCAGAGGGCACAGAGAGGCACTCTACCGAAAATGCTACTTATAATTGCAAGAAAATTGTCTTTTCTAGATTCTGAGATCTACTAACTTGTCTATTCTCCTAGAACGCTGGAAGGAGAAAATTTTTAGTTTCTTTTGGGACCAGAATTTCATTAGTCATAGAGCAGATATCATGCCAGTTACTGAGAAGGATATTTTAGGCATCTGTTCTCCCTTCTAAATTATTTATATTACATAAAATTTCAAAATAAACATGTTTCTTTTTCATCACATACGAAAATATATTAAAATAAACAAAAAAGAACATAGGAAGACAAGGTACAGATTGTGAGAAAATATTTGCAAATATATTTCTGATAAAAGGACTGTTAATCAAAATGTATAAGGTAATTTTAAACTCAAAAATAAGAAAATGAAAATCCCAATTAAAACATGAGCAAAATATTTGAACAGATACATCACCATACAAAATACACAGAGCAAATAAGCATAAAAATATGCTCAACATCATATGTCATCAGAGAATTGAAAATTAAAACAATAATCTAGGAACCCTAGCACACATCAGTAATTTCACCCGCTTGAGAGGCTAAGACAGGACAATTAGAGAGTTTGAAGCCAAAGACAGCCTGTGAAACTTAGCAAGACTCTGTGTCAAAATTAAAAAGTTATATAAAATAAAATAGGCCGAAGGTGCAACTCAGTGGTAGAACTTGCCTAGCATATGCAAGGCCCTAGATTTAACACCTGGAGAAGAGGAAAGAGAAAAGAAAAGAAAAGAAGAGAAGAGAAGAGAAGAGAAGAGAAGAGAAGAGAAGAGAAGAGAAGAGAAGAGAAGGAAAAGAAAAGGAAAGAAAAGAAAGAGAGGAAGGAAGAAAGGAAGGAAGGAAGGAAGAAGGAAGGAAGGAAGGAAGGAAGGAAGGAGGAAAGAAAAGAAAATAAAAAATTAAAACAACAGTAGCATACCAACACATACCTATTAAAATGGCAAAATCTCAAAATACTGATGATACAAAATTCTGACAAAGATGTGGAGTAGCAAAAATTCTTATCTCAGTAGGTGAATGGATAAATAAACTGTGGTACATCCATCGGACAGAATGTTACTTAGTGCTAAAAACAAAAGAGATATCAAGTCATGAAAAGACACGGAGAAAACTTAAATGCATATTACTGAGTGATAAAGCCAATTGGAAAAGCCTACATACTATAAGATTCCAAAGATATGACATTCTGTAAAAAGCAAAACAATGGAGAGAGCAGTGGTTGCTAGGGGATGAGGGAACGATCAATGGGAAGATCATGGGATTTTTAGAGCAGAGAGATTTTTCTGTATTGATGCTTTTACACATCTGTGACCTAATGCCTGACAGGAACAATTTAAAGGAGGAATTGTTTATTTTGGCTCATGGTTTCAGTGGGTCCATCTTGGTGGGGGTAACATGGCAGAGAAGAGCAGATCACACCATGGGTACAGGAAGCAAAAAAAATGCCATGAGTAGTTTGTCTGTATGCTAAGTGAGTTAGTAAATAATTGCTTACTCTACTATATAAACTCAATAAGAGAATATATCTTGTCTTGACTGCCATTATAACACCAATACCAAGCGTGGTATCTATAAATAATAGATGCTTAGTAAATATTTGAAGAAAAGAATGCATTCACAGAAAAGCTTTTTCTTGAATGTCCATAAAACACAGGAATAATGATTTAGCTTTGAACTAGAAGTTAAACACTGAGGTTCAAGGTACTATTCCATCCATTTTCTTTATCTGTCTTTCCCAAAATTTTGGAAGTTTAGAATCTCCATTTTCTTTTCTAAAAAGTGAATAGAAATCCACTTGACCTACTCTTCTATGTGGAGTGGGTCTCTATCAGGATGTGCACGGAGATGGGGAAACACTCTGTTTTAATTGTGCATTGATTAAGAAAATGGTCCAAACATCTGGACTTGCATAGGGAATTGTAGTAAATACAAATAAACCTTGTGTGTATGTGTGACCTGAAATGTTTACTAGTTGTGGAATGAGAGAAGAAATATACCATTAAAATAAAACATTTGGTTCTTGGGATAATTTCCAAGCTAAGTGTGAAAAAATGCCCATTCTCTGTATTTTGTCTTCATACTGCTTTGAATCAAGAATATAAAGCTCCCAAAGATTTAACTATAGTATTTCATTTCATTAAAATTATGCCTACTTTCATCTTGACATGTCTGTGCAATTACTTGAAAACTTCAAAACAGTTTGAAATAGACTTTCCCATATATTAATTCATTTAATAAGTATTTATTAATACCTATTAAGTACCAATACCAATGGCAAGTATTAGGGAGTAAAACAATTAAGACTGATGTCAAATAACTAGTTATTTGAAAATAAGCAGCAATTGAAGAAATATTTTACAATTTAGTGTGATAGTACAGCTTCACCAATTTATACAAAGTACAATTGAACATGGAAAGAGGTAAGGTTAATTGGACTTCAATGCTCAGAGGTGGTTTCCTGGAGAATGTTAAGCTTAAGGTACATTTGGAAACTCCAGGTATTGAAGGCTAGGATGGGCATGCCAGACTGAAATATCAGAATGCTTTGTAGAACAGAAGCCCACAACAAAATGATGTGCCCTGGGAAATATAGCCATTCATGATGATTGGAGCAAAAATTCTAAAGGAGAATAGTGATGAAAAATTTCATATGGCCAAATCGTTTAAAATCTCTAATTCCAGAATGCTTTACAACTTCCTGTGGAGGCTCCATAGGGGTGACTGATCAGTGCAAATCCAGGTTTATTTTCCTAATCTGATTTCTGGCAGCCTCCCATGGATCTTTTTCATAAATGGGGAGTTTGGACAAGATCTCCCTGGAATAGAATTCTTAGATTCATTAAGTTTTAAAATCAGTCCATCTTGTCTAATTCTCATTTTGGAGGATAAACTAATGCTTACAGAGGAGAATCGACAGTATCAATACCACATAGCTATGTAGACAGAACCTCATTCAAACAAGGGTTCTTCTATTCTCAAATGTTCTTCTATTTAGGTTATTCCAGTCAAGAATCACCGTCTGCCACATTGGCCATTGCAAGGGAGGAAATCTGTCTGGCAACTATTGTGAAACTATGGCCCTCATGTCCCCAGTGTATCCCAGGATAGACTTGAATACTTCCTAACCTCCTTCTGCTTGAATCAGAAACTCTCTCTCCATAATTTTTATGGACCATTTTTTAAGACGAGTTAGAGATCATTAACTACAAATTTATAAAATTTACTTTTCTCAGCCTTAGAATACATAAGATTATATATATATATATAAATGTTACATTCTATATATTATATATTTATATATAATATATATTTATATAATATATTATGTAATATATATTACACAATTATATATTATATATATATATATATATATATATATGGTCTTGCAATGGAGTTTTTCACTGATTTCTTTTGAGATAAGGAAGCTGACACACATACATTTGACTACCTTAATGAAACGGAAGATATACTAGAGTTATATTGTTACTTAATTGTGTTTTCTAAAAAGTTATGTTGAAGTCCTTACCCCAAATATGTCAGAATGCAAATTTATTTGGAAGTAGAGTCATAGTAGACATGAATCATTGAGTTAAGATAAAGTTGCACTGGAGTATGATGTTCTTTTAATCCAATATGAGTACTGTTCTTATATGTATTGTCCTTAGAGATGTTATTGTGAAGACACAGGGACATAGGAAGAGGCCATGTGGAGATGGAGGCAGAGACTGGAGCCATTTGTCACCAGAAGCTAGGAGAGAGGCAGAGAACGGATTCTTCCTCAGAGTCCTCAGAAAGAACCAACATGTTGAGACACGGATTTCTATCTTCTAACCCACAGAATTTTGAAATGATAAATTTCTATTGTTTTAAACCACCCAATCCATGGTAGTTTGTTTCAGTATCCTTAATAAACTGATTCACATGTGTAAAATTCACAGATGAAGAACTCATTATTAGCTTTGCAAGAAGTCTAGGCCACTGGGAACAGATGAAATTTGAGTTGGGTACTGAGGGGTGGATAGGAGATTAAATGTCATCCAGAGGGAAAAGGGAAGAGATATATTCACAGAAAAGAATAAATCAGGAACAAAGGATAGGATTTGGAAAGGTCTTTTTGTTTTTGAGTAATATTTAATAACCCTGTATAACTCCAAAATGGAACTAGCTTTGGACAAAGCCTGTTGCAATGAATGTTTGCAATAAGTGAGTTTACTTAAGTCAAGAAAAACTTAAGTTTTGGAATCATTTTTCTATTTGTGTGTGTGTGTGCGTGTGTGTGCGTGTGTGTGTGCATGCGTGCATGTACATGCATGTGTTTTTAAATGTGTATCTATCCCCAGATGTTTTTTCTTTCTTCTTTTAATTTCTTTTTAATTATGGAAGCTATTCAACAAACATGTTTTTGTTTATCTCACACTAAGTATACAGTTTCAACATATGGACCATATTTTGTTTTACTTCAGTTTATCTTAAGAAATCAGCTTTCCTAACTCTTATTGGCAGTGGATCCAGATGATTTATTACTGTACATTTTCCTTTTTGCTTTCTCCTCTTCCTTCTTTCCTTTCACATATGACCTTCTTTCTATCTCTAACTTCCTTTGTCCCTTCCTTCCTGCTTCCCTGCCTTTTCTTTTTCCTTTTGGAATGTCATGAAAGAATACCCACATTGATAAACTGCCTCATTTAGTGGTAGGATCCAATAGCTGCTTGGCTTATAGATATTTAGTCAGCCTAGAAAATACACAACTGGAAATGATGTTAATAAACACATCAAGGAAATTATTTGTTCTTTGATTTAGAGTATCATAAACCTGGCATTCAGAGGTACAAACTACTTTAGCAGCCTAGGTTTACCTTCTCAACCCTCAGTGCATGGAACTCCCCTGTGCTTCCTTTCCTCGGAAGGCTTGTTTTTCTCTTTTCAGCCTAATTACACTCTACTTATTCTCCAAGATAGAGATCCCATATCTCTCCTGCTAAACACATTTTGTGGTGTGTATCTTTATCTGTCTTTCCCCAAATTTTGGAAGTTTAGAATCTCCATTTTCTTTTCTAAAAAGTGAATAGAAATCCACTTGACCTACTCTTCTATGTGGAGTGGGTCTCTATCAGGATGTGCATGGAGATGGGGAAACACCCTGTTTTAATTGTGCATCGATTAAGAAAATGCATGATCAGGCATGGTATGTCATTCTGATATTGATCAGGGATATAAAAATAAAGTGAGTGGGGAGGGTTCACTATTTTTCCCCTGGATTCTCCTGGAGCTTTGTACATTATTCTCTCACTGTTTTATTGTGATTGGTATTTATTTCCATTTATCTCATCCAATTGACTAAGGTAAAAAAATGATTTCTCATTGTCCTGAAATCTGTAGTATCCAATAGAGTGGCTGGCACAGAATGGACTCCATAAATTCTCATCAAATTAAGTTCAGACAGAAGAGATTGCAATCTTCCCATAAGTAGAAAAAAGCGTGTCTTTAATAAGCATGAGAGTCTTGCCCAAATCAGTTGCCTGCCTTCCACTTTGAAGAGCAACTGTCCTTATTAGGGTACTAGAAGCAGAAATCCCTGAGGACACTGAGTCTAAGACGGATAGCAAAAGTTATTCTTTCTTGATATGTACATTCATGTGGCTGAAACAGGGCATCTAATGGATGTCAGATATAGTGTACAGACACAGTCATCTATCCATGCATATTTCTGCAGCCCTACTAGACAAAATGATGGGAGAAGGACATGGCAATCCTCTCGGAAGGCAATCCCAAAACAATCAGCCATCGAAAATCCTATGAGGGTGGCTATGAGTTGGCACGACTTGATGGCACCTAAGAACAACAACAAACTAGACAAATGGGCTTACTGTTCATGCCAACCCTAAAACCTGGAATTAGTTACATGATATTGAGATGGTTTCTTAAGGTGAGGGTATTGTAAGCAACTCGGGAAGTCTGCTACAAACATGGGAGGAAGCGGCCCATGTAATGTATGCTTACCATCTCTGTACTCCCCTAAACAGAGCCTTTCATCTTCAAGCCCCTAGTACATTCCTTGGCACATTGTATATAATCCTTAGGGTCTGTTGAACAAATCAACAAATGAATGATAGAGTAAGCAAATGCAGATTGTCTGTCCTGATAAACAGCAGAAATGCAAATTTACCAGCTTCATGGGTATAACTCTATAATTTCTGATTCCTGCATTACTAGTTTGCCTTCTAAATGATCTTATGATATTGTTGTTGTTAAGTGCCATCCAGTTGGTGTCTGACTCATAGCGACCCTATGTATAGTAGGCAAAACACTACTGTCAGTGCTTCTCTGTCATCCACAGGGTTTTCAATGTCTGATTGTCTTTGGGAGTGGATTGCTAGGTCCTTCTCCCAAGGCTATAGCACATGGTGTTCCCAGGAGGTCTTGCATCCAAGTACTAACCGGGCTTGACCTTGTTTAGCTTTCGAGATCTGATGGGATCAGTTGCCACAGTAGTACGGCTGCAGGCAGCTTTATGATAGGAGTTTAAAAATTACATTGTGTGATCCTTAGTTGCAACAACAATGATCTTGACAATGGCCTATTTACTTTTCATGCATTGCTCAGTGGAGAACTGCACTGAGTAGGTGGATGGCCTGTGGACAGTCAAGGTCCTTGAAAACAGGAATACTACAAGGTAAAGGGAGAAACAAGGCTTCTAATCTGAGCAAAAGTAGGTTCAAGTAGAGGTAAGGGTTCAATGTGTTAAAATTTAGAGGGTTAAGGTTCATTTTGGGTTTAAAATTTTAATTCTATGTGTAGATGAATGAATAAAATTATTCTCAGTTTTTTCCTCAATTTAAAACAACATTAACAACAACAAAACATTAGAAGCTGAACTCAAATCCAATTTTCACTGCGTTCAAGTTCAAAAAATAATTTTAAAAATTCTTGAACCAGAGCAAGTTCAGGGTTTGGGTTTGAGTTCAAGTTCAGTTTGAAATCCAGCTCTACACATAGGATTTAAATCTATGCACAAATATTATTCCATGTTTACGCCACACACACACAAAATGCTTCAACTGGATTGGATTGGGTTCAGGGTTCAGGTTCAGTTTGAAGCCCTGGGGAGAATTATGGTGAGGGTAAAACAGATAAGGAAGGCTGTGAGCTTCAGTAGGGAGTTAGAGCAGAGGGTAGGCACCAGGGGTGGAGGAACCAGGGGAGGAGGAGATGCAGAGTTGTAGAGATGGAACTCGGGAATCAGGCTCCAGGGATCAGCCTCACTTCCTCCTATGCACTCTCTCCCCAATCCACGTGGAGTTTACAGATGCATATATTGAATATTTTCTTGCTCCATAGCAAGACTCATCTTTTATGTTACATTTCACTTTTGACTCACAGCACTGGGCCCTAGGGTAGGGTGTATTTCTGCTACATCAGGACTTTGTTCCCTGGAGGAAATCATAACCTTTCTGCGTTTTGGCTTCCCCATCTTCATTAGAAAGTTGGTGTGCAAAGGAAGTGGGACTACTGATGAAGAAGACTTTTTACAAAATGTCAAATGCTACAGAAACAGTTTTGATTAGTATCTTCATATTGTCCCTCTGGGAGGAGGGTATTTCTCACATAAGGAAATAGTGTCAGAAAGGTCAAGGACCAGAGATTACACAGCACAGTGTATCACTGGCAGAACTCCAGAACCCAGCTTTATGACTTTTACCCTAGTCTGTTTTTATTTTTGCTTCCCCTATTCTCATTCTCAGAAACTCAGTCCCTAAAAGTCATGACAATACAGAAACTTCAAAGAATTATTTTCATTACACAAGGGTAATCTAGCTTTTTGTATTTATTTTCATTTAAGTAGCATGTTTTAATTTCAACATAATGTTAAACAATCTAAGAAAGCAATTTATTTTTATGATTAAAGGGGACTTTTCTGCTTAAACATCTCACTGATCTGAATCCTGGGGCTCTGAGTGCTTAATAAATACTTCATCTGGTGACAAATGAATTATTACCATTTGCTGATGCAGATATTTCAAGCAGTATACAACAGTAGACTCCTAAACCACTAAAGTGGTCAAGCCAACGCCTTCATAGCTTTTCATTGTCTGTTTGGAACCTGAATTCAGTCATTGATTATACTCAGGTGTCCAGAGTAAAAGAAAAATTTTTGCTGTGGAAGGAAATGGGCCCCACCCCATCACCTGCTCTAGTGGAAGTTCATGGCCAGTCCTAGCAAGAAGTCCCAGCCTGGAGGGACTGTGGGCAGGCTCCAAAAAGGGGGGTTGTTTTGTTTTGCCCCAGGATACTTAAGGCTGCCCCTCCCCACACACACAAGTCCAGTCATCAGCACACAGGCTCCCTCCTCCCCTCTTCCTTCTCTTTTAGGCAGAAGGGCTTCCCTCTGTTTGGTGGCCTGTAATGAGTCTACGATTCTTTGGCTCTCTCCTCTTTGGCCAATATACACACATGGAAAATCCAAATATATATGTGTGTGTGCGTGTGTGTGTGTGTGTGTGTGTGTGTGTGTGTATTCAAACGGATGCATATTGTCAGACTGAGGCCAGTTTCTTTAGAAAGAGCCAAAGGCTGTGTATGTAATCCTTTGAAGCACATTGCCATCCAGGAGTTAAGCTAACCTCTGTGGAGAATTGTCTCTGGCTCTGCTCATGTTGAAAACAGAAGCTATTCTAAACTCTAATTTCATGCCATGAAAAGATTCCACTATACGCTAAGATTTTAAGACTCATTTGGAGGAAGTGTTATGATCTTTTAAAATAAGAAAGTAGCAAAACTTCCACAAACCTTCATATGAAAGTAGTGTTTTCTAATTCACAATGTATTTTCAGACAGCTGGCCTTGCTTCTCTTTGACTTTGAACCACAGAACAATGACCTAGGTTAGGAAGACTTTGCAACAGGATTCTCCCACGCCCACCTATCTCCACGTCCATTGGCATCACTCAGCACTTTTCAAAAGCCACATTTCCTCTGGCCTCCAGCCTCTGCTCTCAGTATTTTCTCTGTGAACACCTCTCAGCAGAGCCTAACCCACATTTCATCTTTGGTCTACTTAGCTTCATCTCATCGTTCAGTTGTGAGATCAAAGCTCATTTTTCAGGGAAGTCTTCCCTGATCACTCCTTCCTCAAAATGTTCCTTATGTACAATCGATTATGGTTTGAATATGAATCATACTCTCAAAGGGTCATGTGTTAAAGGCTTGGTTCCCAGCTGTGGGGGCCTTCAATAACTGATTGGGTTGTGAGGGGTTCTGAGCTAATCAATGGATTAACCCACTGATGGACTCATAAAGGAATGATGTTGTTGAGAGGTGATGGAGACTCGGATGTGGAGACTGACTGGAGGAAGCAGGTCATAGGAGGCCATGTCTTTGAAGGATATATCTGGCCTTGACCCCTTTCTGTCTTTCTCCACTCCCTGGCTACCATGAGGTGAAGAGCTCTGTTCTATCACACCCTTTCTGCCATGATGTATTCACCTCAAGTCTGAAGCAGTGGAGCCAACCATGCACTGAAATTGAAGCAGCCTCCCAAAGAAAGACCTGCTTCTCCCAATGACAAGCCAGTGGTTCCTTATTTAAGCACTGTTTGTTCTATTGAAGCAGTTTGTTCAATTTAACTTGTTACAACTTAACTTGTTACAAATGATGTGTGTCTAAATCATTTTAGTTTCTTACAAGTGACATAATGAATACTGCTAATAACAGATCTACCTATCTTCCTGAGGTTTTAGCTGGTGTCTGCTTAAATTGTTACCAAGGATGTTTGTGTGAACCATTATAGTTTCATGCAAAAGACCTTATGGACACTGTATTTTTGTGATAAACAACATCTGCCCCTTAACTAGACTAGACAAAACTGTTAAATTACTAGTTCTTTGTGCTCATTTGGAGGAATTCCCATCCTCCCTGTTTCCCCATGTGGATTGCTAGGTGATTTACAGCCTCTGTTTTGCTTCTGTAATCATGCTTTGCTTTTTCTCTTTTTCTTTTTCTTCTTCTTCTTTTTTTTTTTTTCTTCTTGTGCAGGTCCCAGTCTTGTTTTGCCCTTGCAAGAGCATCCATCACAGAGAACCTATAAAAAGTTTGAGCTTCCTTTGTTAGAGACTCAGTCTTTGGAAATGATTCCACTGAATCCAAGTACTGGTACTAAAACTCTCCTGGATTTGCCAATGGTATCTCCATCCTCATTTGCCCCATAACAAAATCTCTGAAACCCTGAGTGGAAACAATTTTCCTACCTTTAACTCATTAATGCACACTGACTTATTTATAGGACAGCGACAAATTTGTTGATTACTAGTTCTCAAAATTTATAGCAGACCTGTGCACACACCAGCGTGTTATCACACTATATTTCAACCTTCTCTCCTGCCAGGTGCTTACTTTTATGTTTAGTCTACAATGCCATGAACATTTCCTTATAATGAGTGAGTTGCTATCCCAGAAATAGAATACTGCACATTAACAGGTTAAACCATTTCTATCAGGTATTAGTTCCAATAACAAAAATTCTGACTGACACCCAAGCATAGAATCATGTTTCAATTTTCCCAATATTTCAAGTCAGTTTCTAATTAGTCATTTTTAGTATGGATGTTTTGATATATGTCACCCTATTAGGATAAACTTTATTTCTGCAATTAGCATATTATTATATCTATAGCATGTCCAGCATATATAATAGTTCAACAAATATTTAGAAATGAGATGAATGGCTATCACTCACTTCCTTTTGTTGTTGCTGTTGTTAGGTACCATTGAATTGGATCCAACTTACATTGATGCTGTGTACAACAGAATGAAGCACTACCTAACACTTTCTGACAGTGCTTCTTGGCTATTCATAGGATTTTTGATGGCTGATTGTTTTGGGAGTGGGGAATGGTGTCCTTCTCCCAAGCCTATAGCATCCAGTATTCCCAGGCAGTCTCCCATGTAAGTACTAACCAGGCCTGACTCTGTTTAGCTTCTGAGATCAGATGAGATAGGACACCTGAGTGGTATCATTGTACACTCTGTTCCTTCTAACACGTGAGAAATTTGAGGTTCAAAGCAACATACCTAAGGTTGAGTGATAAATCAGAAAGAGTTTTTGAAGTCAAAGACATTTGGATTCAAATTTCAACATTAACAATTACTCATGTAGGGAATTTTTTTGAATCTCTAATTCTCTTTTCTTTTGACTGTTTAATTCAGATAATGAAACTATGAAGATAATTACAAGAAGATGTTCTACAAGAGATAAAGTATATATAGGGCGAATTCTTAGTAATTATTGCATATCTTAACTGCATATCTTTTGAGTCCATTAGCTGGACTTCTGATTCTAGTCTACGAAACAATCAATTTCTGTATGCCTAAGAAACATCAATATCTCTTCTTGTAACTGGAAAATTTGAAACAAAAGGAAAATACATCCTAATGGCAGTTGTTTCTCCCTTTCTTTTTTCCTTTAGCTCATGATAGAATGACAAAATAGATTATGAAATAAACTTTTCAAGACAATAGAAGTGGAACAAAAACTAATTTATTTAGCTTATTTAGCATTTACTTAAATGCTTGATTAAGTGTATTATCTTTTGCCAGGCGTGGTGGCAAATGCCTGTAATCCTAGCAGCTTGGGAGATGGAGGCAGGAAGATCACAAGTTGGAGACCAGAGGCAGTCTGCGTAACTTAGCAAGACTCTGTCTCAAAAAGTAAAAAAAATGGGCTGGGGGAGCAGCTCAGTGGTCCAGCCCTTGCAAAGCATGCAGGCACAAGTTCCAGGGTTCAACCCCCAGTACTGTAAAAAAAAAAAAAAAAGATGTTTTGCCTTTCTATCTGCTTCAACTAACAGTGGTTGTCAGAATGACAGGTCCACAATAGTCATGTAAGTATTCTAGAGAAAAGAAATGAAAGATTTCTCAGGGTAAAACTCAAGAAGGGATTCATAGTGTTTTTACTGGAAGACTTTCTAGGGATGCAGCTAAGGAAACAATTAAGATGGTAGCTAAGGATGTTTCAGAAAAGAAGGCTTATGCAGTTATAAAAGAAGGAAAGAAAAGATCAAGAAGACAGAAGAGATTAAGTATCAGCTTTCAAAAGAGGTACAACTCAGGCTTCTTGACAATCTTGTGTTTGATCCACCAGACCACCTGAAGTTCTTTCTAATAATATTATTATCCCAGTCTGTAATTTATATAATCTGTATTGTATATCAAAGTTATTAAAGGTAGAACACAGACCAAGGATACTTATAAAAATTATGGTACTGTAATAGCAAGGGAATATAATAATAATGTGGGCTGGGATTTAGCTCAGTGGGTAGAGCGCTGCGCTGCAGTCTCTGAGGCCTGGAGTTCAATTCCCAGCACCGCAAAAATGGGAGAAGGGCCTGACAATCCACTCCCAATGCAATCCCGAAACAGTCAGCCATTGAAAACCCTATGAGGGTCGCTATGAGTCGGATACCTACTCGATGGCACCTAACAACAACAACAACATAATAATAATGTACTTCAAGGATTCTGTCTCAGACTAAAAATAAAAATGCATGAATACTACAAAGCCCAAGAATATTTGTTTCAATATATATCATCTAATTTATTTAGCTTCAAAACTATTTTAATACAGTGATGCTAGAAGCAATAGTTATACTTATTTAAAATGTAGCTAGAGAGAGCTGATTGAAAGCATTAACCTGGATAGTAAGATATTTGTATATGACAAGAGGTAGGAGATTAGAATCAAAAAGTTCAGGGTCAAATTTTACCTTTGCTACTTATGTTTCTGTAATATTGGGGTAAAACAATGAAAAGTGGGGATAGTAATATCTATATCACATGGTAGAAAAGAAGAAACAAGGTTGAAAACTGTATACTTTACTGGTACATGTTGTTGTTGTTATTGCTAGGTGTTCAGTTGGTAGAGTGTCATACTACACTCTCTGGGGACCCAGGTTCCATCTCCAGCACCATAAAAATGGAAGAAGGATGTGGCAATCCACTCTCAAAGCAATCCCAAAGCAATCAGACATTGAAAACCCTTTGAGAGTTGCTATGAGTTGGACCTGACTCAGTGGCACCTAACAACAACAGTGAGTTAACTATAAATTAATACAAAGGTCAGTTATTCTGGATGGTCCTGATCTAATGAGTTGAGCCCTTTAAAAGCAGATTCTTCTGTTTATGCAGAAGAACCAAATGATCACTTTTTTCAAAGAGTCTACAGAGGGAGTCATGTGGCTTGGGCCTGCGGCAGCTTCAACTTGCTAATATACCTCCTGCCTATAACTAGCAAGGAAACAAGGATCTTAGCCCTAAAATTGCAAGGAAAAGAATTCTGCCATGAATATAAATGAGGCTGGAGGGGACCTTGAGTTCTACCTCAGTCTCTAACTCCAGTTGACCTCTCAATTTCAGCCTGATGAGACCTTGAGAAGATATTGCAATTAACTTATGCCAAAACACAAAAGCAATATCATCAACAACAACAAAAAACAAAAGCAAATAGCCTGAGTTGATGTCTTTGCTTTACATATCTCAGTTTCTGGTAATTTATTAGGCAGAAAGAAAAAATGTACAAATTCAGAGTCACTCTTATTGGTCTCATTGCATATTATATTTTCATCATAGCTTAAAATTCTTTGAAATTGCTTTAATACATTTTAGTATCTACTTCATTATCTACCCATAAATTACATGTTTCACTAAAAAAGAAATTTTGATTGTCATTGTGCAAGGTTGATTCTGGCCATTATGATTGTTTGAGAAGTAGCCTGAAGAGAATTATAAATCTGTTTCTATTGTTCTGTTAGAAAAAAAAAAGAAAGAAAGAGCAGGGGAAAGAGTATACACTACATAACATTGAGATTTCTTAGTGTGACAAAATAGTCTTTTTTTGTATTCTTCAATTTACTAAATAATTAAATATGAAGGAAAGACTCAACATTCTTCAAAACAAAAGAAACACCAAGGCAAAATTTCACATAAATCAGAGGAATGCTGCTCTGTTATTTTTCAAATAATACAATTGTTTATGAAAGCCACACAACATTTCAATGCAGAATTTTATTTTGCATAATGAAAAAAATTTTTTTTGGATTTCACCCACTGTAGTTATTGTGACCACATGTGGTCACAGTGCCAGAGCATTCTTCCCTAGTGTGTTTTATGCCCAAAGTGATGCTCATATTCAGGTCTTCCAGATGATCTATCTGTTTTGTGAATTCAAGACTTTATTATCTTGAAAAAAATTATCAGCAACTGCTTGTACCAAACAGAAGGTAGGGAGCCACATGATTGTCTTTTGTCCTCTTATGGGAAAAACTGGACCATAAGGTGCTCTACTTTACTAAAATAGTAAGATATATTGCTGATTATTTTAAAGTCATCATACTTCCAGGGGACTACAGCCATACCACCCTGGCATCTGATCTCATCAGATCTTGGAAACTAAGCAAGGTCAAACCTGGTTAGGACTTGAATGGGAGATTGCCTGGGAATATCAGGTGCTGTAGGCTTTGGAGAAGGACCCAGCAGCGCATTAAAAGCCCTATGAATAGCAGACAAGCACTGAAAATAGTGCTGGGCATGGCACAGTGTCGGGTAGTGTTTCATCTGTTTGTACAAAGGATTACTATGAGTCTGACTCAACTCAATAGCACTAATAACAACAACAACATACTTCCAGGTAACACTTCCTTGGGTAAAAAATTTTCAATCATTGGACTCTGTGACCTATTATATTCATGTTAAATATTTTAGAACTAGATAAAAAGTGTTGTATTTGCTAACACTTTGAATGAGAATGTCTTATAATATCCAAACTGACTCTTCATAATTGTCTACTTTTTATAGTTATTTTTGTTAGCTGCCATTGAGTTGGGTCTGACTCATAGTGACTCTATGTACAATAGAAAGAAAGAGTCCCTGACACTGGGCCATATCTGTCACTGTGTTAATGTTTCTCTACTATTCATACAGTTTCTGATGTCTGATTGTTTTGGGAGTGGGTTATCAGGTTCTTCTCCCATTTTTGTATGCTGGGGATTGAAGCCAGCATCTCAGAACACACAAAATAGTACTCAATCAACCACCCTACCATTCTATCCCTTCTGATCTTAAAAGCTAAGCAAGGTAGGCCTGGTTAGTCCTTGGATGGGAGACCACTTGGGAGTACCAGGTACTGCAGGCAAGGGAAAAGGATCCAGCAGTCCACTCCTAAAGCAATCAGCCATTGAAAACCTTACATATGGTTCTTATGAGTTGGATCCAAGTCAATGTGTATAACAAAAACAATTGCAGTTGTTAATAACAGTAAATTGGGCTATGGAATTTTGTCTTCCAACCCTAGGTCTTTAAAAGGCAACAAGATTATGTTGGCTAAAAAATGTTCTGCCTTCAGCAGGTCAAACTTATAAAAGCCCTAAAATTCAAAATTTCCACTTAAATCAACTTTGATAAAATTATCTGAATCCCTCTCGAGTTTTCAAACATGGCAAATAGCCTCAGAAACGTGTAGAAGTATTAGTCAGTATCGTTTTGGTATGAGTTAAAATATTCTAGAGTTCATCTCGTCCAATCTGATATATTTTCCATTGATCCTTAAAATTATACCCTTAGTTAATTTATTTTTATTTTTCATTTTGCTCAAGTTTACTATTTACTTCTGGAAAAGTAATAGATGCAATACATTAAATATCTTATATCTTTACATTTTGTTCCTTGAAAAAGAGATTCAGGGAATGTGCTACATAGAAAACCATATCTGGGAGGAAACACACCTGTAATCCTGGGTTCTTACCTTGGCTCCATCTCTTATCAGAAAGATCATTAAAATAGGCTTTACTCAAATGTTAAATACAAATACATATAATATCTGTATGATTAAAACTATCAAACTTGGATGAAAGAAATCATATAAGAACTCAATGAATGGAGAAATGTAACATATAAAAAGATAGGAAGATTCAATATTGCCCAGATGTCAGTTCTGCTCAGCTAGATCTATACATTCAATGAACTCCCAATCACAATATTTTTCAGATACTGACAAGCTGATTCTAAAGTTTATATGGAGAGGAAAAAGACTCAGAATAGCCAACAGAATATTGTAGGAAAACAAAGGTGGAAGACTGACCCTATCTCACTTTATGACTTACTATAAAGATACAGTAATCAAGAGAGCATTCAATTGATTGGAGAGTAGACAAATGGATCAGTAGAACACACTAGAGAGCTCAAAAATAGATCCATGTAGAGACGACTGATCTTTGGCAAAGGAGTAAAAAAAAGAATACGATGGAGAAGAAACAATCTTTTCAACAAATGATGATAGAACAACTGGATATTTACATGAAAAAATAACCTGGACAGAAACCTTATGCCATTTATAAACATTGACCCAAAATGGATGATAGATTTATATGTAATGTTCAAAACTATACAGCTGCTAGAAGATAATATAGAAGAAAATCATAGAATGACCTTGGAGTGGTGATGACTTTTTTAGATATAATAACAAAAGCTTGATCCATGAAAAAGGTGATAAGTGGAACTCTTTGAAAATTTAACGAATTTTTGTTCCACAAAGACTGTACTGTCAAATGAATGAAAAGATAGCATAGACTGAGAAAATATTTTCAGAGGATATTTGTACATCTGACAAAGAACTATTATCCACAACATACAAAGAATATTTAAAGTTTAATAAGAAAACAAACAACCCAATTAAAACTGGAAATAAACCTCCAACAGACACTTTACCAAATAAAACATAAAGTTGACAACCACTTGAAGTGATGCTCCACCTGATATGTCATTAGGGAAATAGAATTTACACACTAGTGAGCTGCCAGCTATACCTATACCTATTTAGAATAGCCAAGATCCATAACATCAACAATACCAAATGTTGTCAAGGGTCTGGAGGAATAAGAACTCTTATTCATTGCTGGTAGGAATGCAAAAATGGTTATAGCCTCTTTGGAAGATTGGCAATTTCTTCCCAACTAAACATATTCTTACTATACATCCCAGCAATCTTCCTAGGTATACTTCCAGAAGAGCTGAAAACTTATGGTCACACAAAAACTTGAGCACAGATGTTTATAGCTTTATTCATGATTGCCGAAATGTGGAAGCAGCCAAAATGTCCTTTGGAAGGTGAATAGATAAGTTGTGGTACATTCAGATAACAAATGACTTGGTGCTAAAAAGAAATGGAATGTTAAGCTATAAAAAGAGATAGAAAAACCTTAAGTATATATAACTAAGTGAAAGAAATCAATATGAAAGTCTACATACTATATAATTCCAAATATGACATTCTGGATAAAGCAAAAGTATAGAAATAGTAAAAAGAGCTGTGACTGGCAGGAATTAGAAGAGAAGAAGGAATGAAAAGCTGGAACACAGAGCATTTTAGGAGAGCAAAACTATGTTTTGATACTGGAATGATAGACGTGTTAGCACACATTTGTCCAAACTCATGTACTGTACAACAGAAATAGTGAACCTCTAATGTAAACTATGGTATTGGAGTGATAATGGTCTGTTAATTTAAGTTAGTAGAGGTGTAATGTATAATTCTGTTGGGGTTGAAAACGGGACAGGCCATAGCCTGGATGAAGGAGGTATATGGCAACTCTCTGAACCTTCTTCCCAATTGTTCTGTGAGCCTAAAGAAGCTCTAAAAAAATACAATAGAGCTAAGGATATGGTTCAGTGGTTGTTGTTGTTGTTGTTAGGTGCCAGTGGAGTCGGTATCTGACTCATAGTGACCCTGCATACAACAGGCGAAACACTATTGTCAGTGCTTCTCTGCTATTCATAGGGTTTTCAATGGTGGATTGATTTTTGGGAGTAGCTTGCTGGGTCCTTCTCCCAAGCCTACAGCACCTGGTGTTCCCAGGTGGTCTCCCATCCAAGTATTAATCAGGCCCCACCCTGCTTAGCTTTGGAAATCTGATGGGATTAGATGTCACAGGGCTAAGGCTAGTTCAGTGGTAGATTGCAAAGAGCCCTACTTTCAATCCTCAGCACCAGAAATAAAAAAGGACTATAGAGCCCAGCATGATGACTCAATGCCTATAATTCCCAGAGACTCAGGAGGTGGAGGCAGGAGGATTGCAGGTTCAAGGCCAGAGGCAGCTTAAATAATTGAGATAAAAGTTAAAAAATGTGCTGCGGATGCAGCCCAATGGTAGAGACCTTGCAAAGTATGTGCAAGGTGCTAGGTTCAAACCTCTAGTGCTGTAAAAAAACAAAACAAAACAAAACAAAACAAAAACAACAACAAAAAACACTACAATAGAGCTTACCTTTTCAGACTATTGTGAATAGATCAGATAATGTACTTATTATTTTTGTTATTTTCAGGTGCCCTAATGAGATGTTTACAGTCTGCCTTCTACATTCAGCTTATTATAGATACAAGGAGATAGAATGAGGGTCAATTTATGCGGTCTACAGGTAAATTCTTTTCTTCAATTCTCTAAATGTGAGTATAACAGAACATGTTCTTCCCAAGCATGAAATGGCCATAGTGAAGGATCTACAGGGAAAACATTAAACTACACGGAATCATCAGGAAAAAAAAAGATGCAAGGAATACTCAGAGTCATTATGCCAAAAAGAATTGGTAGATGAACAAGCATTTCAAGAGATTGTATGTGATCAAGAATCAGTTGTGCTGAAGGAAGAAAGGGAAGCTACCTTGAAGGAACTGGTGAAACACAAGGCTCCAAGAATTGATGAAATACCAATGGAGATGTTTCAACAAGCAGACATAGCACTGATGGTATTGATTAGTTTAGGCCAAGAGATTTGGAAAACAGCTACCTTGCCAAGTGACTGGAAGAGATCCATATTTGTGCCTATTCCCAAGAAAAGGGATCCAACGGAATGTGGAAATTATCAAATGGTATCATTAATATCACACACAAGCAAAATTTTGCTAAAGATCATTAAAAAGCCACTGCAGCAGTGTATTGACAGGGAACTACTGAAAAGGAAGGCAGATTCAGAAGAGGGCATGGAACCAGGAGCATCAATGATGATGTAAGATGGATATCAGCTGAAAGCAAACAATACCAGATACTCATCTGTATTTTATTGACTATGCAAAGGCATTTGGCTGTGTGGATCACAAAAAGTTATGGATAATGTTACAGAGAATGGGAATATCAGAACATTTCATTGTACTCATGAGGGATCAATACATCGGCCAGGAGGCTGTTGTTTGAAAACAAAAAGGAAACACTACATGGTTTAAAGTCAGATAAGGCATGCCTCAGGGCATTATCCCTTCACTGTACTTCATTATCCCTTCACTCCTCAATCTCTATGCTGAGCAAATAATCTGAGAAACTGGACGTTATATGGCATCAGGATCAGAGGAAGACTCATTAAAAACCTGAATTACACAGATGGCACAACTTTGCTTGCTGAAAAAGAAAGGGACTTGAAACATTTATTGATGAAGATCAAAGAACACAGACTTCAGTGTGGATTGCACCTGAACATCAACAACAAAAAAATCCTTACAATTGCATCAGTACACAACTTCATGATAAATAGAGAAAAGACTGAGGTTGTCCAAGATTTTGCTTTACTTGGTTCTATGATCAACAGATCAACATCCGTGGAAACACCATGGAAACAACAACAGATTTAAAAACCAAAGAAACTATAGAAAGCAGCAGAATTCAATTCATTCTAAAGGAAACAGAAAAGAAAATATTTAATTTTAGAATTAATTTTTAAATGATGTATTGACTTCCAATAGCCAAAAATTATACTAATTACTTTCATGTTATCTCATTAAATCTTCACAACCAGTATTTATTCTCATTTTTTTTAGAGAATCAAACTGTTTATCTTCCCATAAACATATGAAACTATTATGTGGTCCCAAGTATATCCATCTACAGAAGGGATAACAGGGGAATCTGGGAGACAGTTAGCAAGGTAAGTGTCCAAGGGAAATCTCAGTTGGACCTACTAAAAACTTACTGAAATTCTGAGATTTATTCAAGTATATAGAATCAGGATTAGATTTAATACCATGTCTCCTCTAGTACCATGATATTCATTCCATGAGAATAATTAGAGAATTTTGAGGATGTCACACTAACCACAGAATTGAAAAATTCGGAGGTATGTATAAAAATAATTGAAGAAAACAAGAGAAGAGCATAGTTATGGGCTATAAGATGACCAAAAATAATCAAATACAGTTATGAATACATATTCAATTACAATTAAAACATTCTATAAGAAGATTGAGGGCTAGGGTCTAGCTCAGTTTGTGGAGTGCTGTTCTGCACTCTCTGAGGACCCAGGTTCAGTCCCTTGCACCACAAAAAATGGAGAAAGACATGGCAATCCACTCCTGAAGCAATCCCAAAACAATCAGCTATTGAAAACCCTATGAGGGTAGCTGTGAGTTGGACCTGACTTGATGGCACCTAACAAAAAGAACAACATAATTAGATTAGTTAAAATAACTTTCAAAGGTGTGAATGACATTGCAAGAATTATCATGAAACTTAAAATAAGTTGTTAAATTAAAGAGATAAATAATATATTTAAAGCATGTAATATGGAGTCACAAGACTTGCAAGAGGAGACTTTTAAAAAATCTGTTATGCTATTTGTGCTATGCTATATTTATTTTGATTGTCTGTTTGAGCTTAGGTAATCTATTTCACCTGTAATGAATAGGTCTTCTCACCTGTGAGATAGAAATATTTTCCTGATTACTTCAAGTAATTATTGACAGGGAAGAGAAAACAAGGTATCACATATGAAGAAGCTTTGTAAGTGAAGATATTGAACATGATGTTGCTGTTGCTGTTAACGGTAGTGATGATGGTTCAATGACTCAAACCAGTATAATACAATTAATGAAACTTATTCATCTCTAAGTACATATCTATCTGTCCATCAACCATCAACTTGGGGTCCAGAAATATCTGTATGAATGTCAAAATTTGGAATCAGTCCTATCCAGAAAGCTCAGTTAATCCCTAGCCAAGTTTCATCTGCAGGAATGAAAATATATACTACCCTTGGATAGTTCTTTTTATTTCTTATTCAATATTTTTCTGCATAATCCTGGCTAAACCTAAGGGATATGGTTTGAATTTAAACGTGAAGTTTAAACTTATATAAGATGGGTTGGTACTTTTCTTGATGGATCTTTTACTTTGTGCAAGACTTTGTAAGATACAGCAGCTGCCTAAGGAGGATGATTTTAAGTACACCAACATGAACTCATGTTTGGCTGATAGATTTCTGCTCTTCTGAAGTGGTGGGATTGGAATTTTATTAATGCTACTTCAATTATTAGTTGAAGTGTTAATTCTAATAGAGACAGATATTCTTGATTGATCTTCATGTTTGCAGATATTAAGATTTCATTATGAACTTTTGTTCCATTTCTGAAAACAACTTTGGATAGCAGAGGAAACCAAAACCCTTAGAGGCGAGGAGAAAATTTAAGAAAGGAGCTGGTGCTATCAAAATGTAGATATAGGTTGCAATACAGGAATTTAGTGGAAAAGAGGAAATTTAAATCAGATGGTTATTAATTTTATTCGCAGATTCAATAGAGTTTAAATCCTTGATTTTTTAGCATTACTTTGGATTCTATAGCATTCTTTAAGAATGGAAATTTCCACATCATTAAAATAAATAATAATACATACTTCATTGTGAATTGTGGAGCTGAAATGATACAGTCTATGATAATTGTCGTCTACAAAATGTCATTTAACCTACTTTAACAAAGACAATTTCATTTCTTCTTAATTCTGCCAAACTCTGAGGTATTATCTTTGTGGGTATTAGGTGCTTTAAAATATAATTTATTTTTATTATGTCATTAGTCTTATTTTCCTAATAAATGTTTCATTTATCATATTTTTCTGTTAAATTTTAAATTTATATTATCATCTAATTAAATATTTATTATCTACTCATCATTATTGCAGTTGTATGTAAGTTTAGACTGCAGGTATACCACTGTGGTGTCTGATCCCATCAGATCTCAAAAGCTAAGCAGGGTCAGGCCTGGTTGATACTCAAATAGGAGACTGCCTGGGAACATCAGGCACTGTAGGCTTGGGAGAAGTACCCAGCCACCCACTCTCAAAAAACAATCAGCCATTGAAACTCTATGAATAGCAGAGAAGCACTAACAATAGTGTTTTGTCTGTTGTACATAGGGTCGCTATGAGTCAGACATCAACTCAATGGTACCTAACAACAACAATGTAAGTTTAAGATTTTAGAACACGACATAAAAATAGAGACTTTAAAAAATGTATTATAAATTTGATGATTAGATGGTAATAGCTGAATAATCTTCTTAAGCCTTACATATTGTACTTAATGAAACATCAGTTGAACCTGTGTTGTTCTTCCAGTATGACATATTTTTCCATAACCTATAAAGATCTATGAGTCATAAGTTAGATTTTAAATCTGAAGGAGACTTGAAGAATCATTTTTTGTAACCCCATAACTTAGGTGAAGAAACCAAAGCCTGATATACGATATATAACTATTGCCTGTTGTCCAAGTTACAAGATAGAATATATAATGTAATATGCAATTCCATATAAATAATCATAGATCATAGAGTAGAAAATGATATGTGACATGTTAATTGGCTATAAAGTCACTATCTGGAACACTCTTCCTCATTTGTCCATTGAATTCCTTACACAAACAAAAAAACTCTTCTTAAAACTTCTGCTTGATTTTCCTACTTCAGGGAAATTATCTCTGAACCTTTAGTCTGTATCTGACACCTGCTCCTTAAATGATGTAATGGAAGGAATTGCACATAGAAATTGTAGTGTCATGTTTCACATTTGTAATTTTACTCTTGCCTATATTATTCCCTCATTAGTGGCTGTATCCCCACCAGATTATTCACTCCAACAGAGCCAGGACACTGCCAGATGTTTCTTATCCTAGTACTAAGCACAAATATTGGCTCATTATATATGCTCAGTAAATATTTATTGCATCCACAATACATGCAATGCCATTCCAAAATGCCATTTTGGAAACATCCAAACAATTAGAGAGTTTCCAAACCAATTCTTCTGACTATGTGGCTTTAAGAATCATGTCAGTCTTCATTTTGCCCTGAAGCACAAACATTTCTGGCGTATTACGCCTGCATGACAAAACAGCTATTTGTGTCCATGAAGATGAGACAATGGGGGGAATAAATCATTAAGAAGCAGAGCTCAACTTGGTGTAAAGAAAGAAGGAATGGGGCTGGGCATGGTGGCTCATGCCGGTAATCCCAGCGGCTTGGGAGGCAGAGGCAGGAAGATAGCAAGTTGGAGACTAGAGCCAGTCTGCGTAACTTAGCGAGACCCTGTCTTAAAAAGTAAAAAAAAAAAGAAGAAAAATGGGCTGAGGGTGCAGCTCAGTGGCCCAGCACTTGCAGAGCATGCAAGCACCAGGCCCTGGGTTCAAGCCCCAGTACAACAACAACAAAAAAAAGAAAGAAAGAAAGAAAGAAAGAAAGAAAGAAAGAAAGAAAGAAAGAAAGGAAGGAAGGAAGGAAGGAAGGAAGGGGTACTGTGGTGCATGCTTATAATCCTAGTAACTCAGGAGGCTGAGGCAGGGGGATCATGAGTCTGAGACAAGAGGAAATATGTGCTAAATTGCCTGCACAATTTAGGGAGATCCTATCTCAAAATAATAAAAATGGGGTGGAGGTACAGCTCAGTGTCAGAGAACCTGCTGGCATGCATGCTCAAAGCCCTGGTTCAAATCCCTAAAACTGCTAAAACAAAGATTAAAGAAAAAAGGAAGGGAATTTGAAAAAAAGAGAAACCAAGTGAAACCCAAGTGAAACCTTAATCTTAAGGCATTAAAGTTTAAGATATGGGAATTTTATGGACAGTAACCTCACACTTATATTATTTGTGATCATATGAAATTTTAAAATAGAAAATAATGATAATAACTACTAATATCTGTACTACCTTTTATTCAGTGATACATATCCAATCTCTGATTTGAACTACACCATAGCTATGTGATAACTATAATTATCAACCCCATTTAAAAACATTGACATGAGGTTAATAACACATGTAGTGCTTATTATATAGCCATGTAGTTTTGATACACACACACACATATATACATTAACTCATTTCATCTTCACAAAGATCTTACGATGTGTGCGTGAATTTTTTACTATTCTAAGACTGGGAGAACTGAGTCTTAAAGAAATAAATTTAGATTAATATCACACAAGTACATTATTCCTTACACTAAATTTCCTCTTCCCCCTTCTTATCTACAAGGAAATGGGGAAATGGTAACAGCCAAAACAACTTCTATGAATCTAGAAATATAAATGACATTTTAATGATAGCAAAGACAGTCTACAGGCATGGATAATTGTGTAGCCTTGTGGAGTGGAAAAAATTTCCCATACTTGATAAATCATTTACTTTAGGACAGCTAAGTCTGAGAGAAAGATTTCTTTAATCTTATTTAGGCCACTGTAGTTAGAGGACAATTTATTATAAGACATTACCTGTGCTCTGATATATACCACCTATGAAGTGGTTTCTACTGAGTTTTGGAGATGGCTAAAAGTTCTTGAACCAGATATAACCAAATTACAGTCTCAGTTAAAAGAAAATCCTCATAAGCAATATCATGTCTTGTTATAATAGCAAAGTGATGGCTTATCATTTTTTTCAAGGATGATCTATATATCTGTTGAAGGTATTATGTCTCAGGATTTCAATATTTTGGGCTCATATGTCTAAATTTATCATCACACAAGAACAGATCCATCTTGGGATAAATTAAAATGGACCAAGATCCTGAGATGAATGCATAAAAACAATTTTTAAAATTTACAATGAGAAATCGTTGTCATACAACCAGAGAGTTCATGTAACCAATTTATTTTCTTCATATAGTCATGATAAACAGGAGGTCAAATTGTAATCAGAAGGTACTACAGAGTTTTATGAGAACTAGACATATTCAAAGTCCATAAAATCAATTCTTTGAATCACTGTAGGAAGATGAACATGGGAAGCCAAGTCTTAATCAGAAAGTACTTCGATAGACATGGAATCAGATGTAGGGAGTTTGATGATTCATATGTCAAATGGCATATCTCCTGACAGCAGTGTTTTTGCCAATGAGAGAGAATGTGCTATAGCAAAATTCATGTCAAAATGGTAATCCATCTGTACTTTCAGATTTGGAATGGCTTTATTGTGAAGACCAGAAAAACTTGAAGTCTAAACAAAGACTAAGGGTTCACCTCTGCTCCTATGGGGCATTTATTTCCACTGCTTGTGTTTGTCCTCTTTCACTGAGATTCATCTTCTGGTCCACTTATTCTATGTCTATGTCTCCTATTTCATTCCTTTGAATTAATTTGTCATGTTTTTGCTGCAATCAGAAAAGTTGGTTCATTGTTTAGCTCTCAAGGGGAAATCCTGTTTCAGTCATTTCTTCATTTTGAAGCACTGTAATTAGAGTTTCAAGGTATTAACAAGAGATTTTCCAGAAGTTAACATTTAAAAGAGAAATATAAAGTCAAGAATTTAATCACACCTTCTTTATCTTATTGGAAATTTAACTTCATTACTATTTAGTGTTAAGATGTTTAATCATGTTTTATTTTATAAGTTGGTAATTTTTATACCTTTACAGTTCACACTTTGGTTTGCAAGTGCCTTAAGGGTAGTAGCTAGTTGTAATTCATCTTTGTAGTCTCTTCAACACATAGGACAATGTCTCCCAAACATAACTTCAATAAATGTTTTAATAATTGACTTAATAAAAAAATTAATGAGACACTTGACTCAAAAAGTGTGCTAACTTCTTTCTGTCCATACCCCATTACTAGGAGCTCCTGGCTAACACAGTGACCATGTTTCTTAGTTAACACACCTCACTTTATACAGAACATGTTAACATTCCTCCCAGATAATAAAATAAATCTGACCATTATAGATGATATAATTATATACTAACAAAACCCTCATAATAATGCCTATAATGAGAGCTTAATATATGTTGTAGTTGTTGTTGTTAGGTGCTATCGAGTCGGGTCCAACTCATAGTGATCCTTGTAGGGTTTTCAATGGCTGATTGTTTCCAGATTGTTTTGGGAGTGGACTGTCACATCCTTATCCCCTTTTTGCAGTGGTAGGGATCAAACCTTGGGTCCTCAGAAAGTGCAGGGCAGCACTCTCCCAACTGAGGTAAACCCCAGCTCCCAGCTTATATTTCCTCAATTATTGTATCTAAGTGTTTTGAAGTGCTAATATTATTATTCCCCCTTTCAACTAGAGAAAACAAGGAAAAGAGAGGTGAAATCATAATCCCCTGGCCTGATAACATGGAGATTTGTATCCATGCCGGTCACATGCTCTTGACTAACCACTGTGCCAACTGTTTCATATATATGGATTTTCATAAGTGATCTACTCCTTTTGTTCACAGATATCAAATAGTCTTTTTAAGCTTTTTTATTACCTTTATCCTATCTCCTTCCTTTGCCTTGTCTGCTCTTTCCTATTAAATTTCAGTAAATCCAGGGCTCAAAACTCTACCACATGTTTTACCTAATGCATGACCTGGTTTTGCCTAACTTTCCTGTCTCTTCTCTTTAGAATTCTCTATCTGATTCATGATCTTTGCATTTATTGAGTCCCTTGCTGCATGAACACACACACACACACACACACACACACACACACACACACACGCTCACTTCCCATTGCAAGGGTTTTGCCTAGACTTAGCTCAGATTTGATTTACCCAGGAGGCTTTTTTAAACCTCAACTTCCTACATTAACTCTAAGCATTTTCTTTTCCACATACTCATTTCAATGTAATATAATATATTAAGTGTTTACAAATAAAGTCCAGTTAATATGGCTATTATTAAAATTTATGCACATATACTAAGGTCAAAAGAGAAGATAGTAAAGATTTTTACCAGCTTCTGCAATGTGAAATAGATCAAACATACATTCAGGCTTCACTGATAATTACAGGTGACTGGAATAAAAAAATTGAAAACAAAGAAGAAGTCTCAGTAGTTGGAAAATATAGCCTTGAGATAAAAACACTGCTGGAGATCACATGATAGAATTTTGTCAGACCGATGACCTTTCATTGCAAATACATTTTTTCACAAACATAAACAGTAAGCAACTATACACGTGGAATTCACCAGATGGAACATGTAGGAACCAAATTGACTACATGTGTGGAAAAAGATTATGGAAAAGCTCAATATCAAAAGTCAGAACAAGACTAAGTGCTGCTTGTGGATCAGACCATCCACTGCTTATACACAGGTTCAAACTGAAAACAAAGAAAATTAGAACAAGTGTACGAGAGCCAAGGTATGACTTTAAGCATATCCCACCTGAGTTCAGAGAACACTTCAAGAATAGATTTAATGCATTAGACACTAGTGACAGAAGACCAGATGAGTTGTGGCATGACATCAAAGACATCAGTCATGAGGAAAGCAAAAGTTTATTAAAAAGACGGGGAAAAAAAGAGGAGACCAAATTACATGTCAAAAGAGACTCTGAAACTTGCCATTGAATGTCAAACACTAAAAGTAAAAGGAAGGCATGAAGAAGTTAAAGAACTAAACAGAATATTACAAAGGACAGTTTGAGAAGGCACAATGAAATATTATAATGACATGTGCAAAGAGCTAGAGACAGAAAACTAAGAGGGAAGAACATGCTGTTTTTCTCAAGCTTAAAGAATTGAAAAAAATTGAAGACTTGAGTTGCAATAATGAAGGTTTCCTCAGAGAAAATATTAAATGAGGCAGGAAATATCAAAAGAAGATGAAAGAAACACAGAGTCATTACCCCAAAAAGAATTGGTGGATGACGAATCATTTGAAGAGGTTGCATATGATCAGAAACTAATGGTACTAAAGGAAGTAGAAATTGCCTTGAAGGAATTAGTAATACATAAGCCTCCAGGAACTGATGGAATACCAATTGAAATGTTTCAGCAAACAGATGCAGCACTTGAGGTGCTCACTTGTTTATGCCCAGAGATTTGGAAAACAGCTACTTTGCCCACTAATTAAAGAGATCATATTTGTGCCTATTTCCAAGAAAGGGGATCCAAATGAATGTTAGAAATTATTAAATGGTACCATTAATATCACACACCAGTAAAATTTGGTTAAAGACCATTCAAAAGCAACTGCAGCAGTATGTAGACAGGGAACTACTGGAAAATAAAGCAGGAATCAGAAGAAGGTATCGAGCCAGAGACATTATTGTTGATGTTAGATGGATATTGTCCAAAAGCAGAGAATACCAGGAAGATGTATATCTATGTTTTATTGACTATGTAAAGGCATTAGACTAAGTGGATCATGACAAGCTATGTGTAACATTGTGAAGAATGGGAATAATACCAGAGCACTTAATTGTAATCATCAGGAATCTGTACATGGACCAGGAGGCAGTTGTTCAAACAGAACAAGAAAACACTGTCTTATATAAAGTCAAGTTGTGTGTGTCAGGAGTATATCCTTTCACCATACATCTTCAGTCTCTATGCTGAACAAATATTCTGAGAAGCTGGACTTTCTGAAGAACAACATGACATCAGGATTGGAGGAAAACTCACTAATAAACACCGGTATGTAGATGACACAAGTTTATTTACTGAAACTGTTGGGGATTTGAAATATTTACTGATGAAGATCAAAGAACACAGTCTTCAGGATGGATTGCATCTCAACATCAAGAAAATAAAAATTCTTACAACCGCATCAGCACACAACTTCATGATAAACAGAGAAAAGATTGAGATTGTCCAAGATTTTGCTTTACTTGGTTCTACAATCTACACCCATGGAAGCAGCAGTCAACAAATCAAAAGACACTTTGCATTGGGAAAAGTGGTTGCAAAAGACTTCTTTAAAGTGCTGAAAAGCAAAGAAGATGAAGATGCACCTGACTCATGCTATGGTACTTTCAGTCTCACCATATGCTTGTGAAAGCTGGATGTTGAAAAAGGGAGACAGGAGAAGAATTGATGCTTCTGAATTATGGTGCTGGAGATGAATATTGAATATACCCTGGACTACCAAGGGAATCAGCAGATCTGTCCTAAAAGAAGTGCAACCAGAGTGCTTCTTGGAAGCAGTTATGGCTAGATTGCATCTTATGTATTTTGGACAGATAGTCAAGAGGGACTAATCCCTGGAGAAGGACATCACATTTGAGAAAGTGGCAAGTCAATAAAAATGAGGAACACCCTCAACTGGATGGATTGACACCATGGCTGGCAACAGTGGACTTGAACATATAAAAGATCATGTGTTTGGTACAGAGTTGAGGAGTGGTTCTTGTGTCATACACGGAGTCCCTATGAGTTGGGCCCATCTTCATGGCACCTAACAACAATGAGCCATGATTTTCTGTAATATTTACATATAAATAGATTGAACTTGGCTCCACACATGGAATTACATAATATTCTATTTAGAATATTTCATAAATTGATAACAGAAAAGAATTTTTCTTGATCACATCCATATCCAAACCCCTACTATTTTGCTGTTGTTAGGTGCCATCAGTAGAGTCAGCCCCACAGCAACCCTTTGTACAATAGAACAAAACCCTCTCTGACACTGTGCCATGCCTGGCACTGTGTCATTGCTTCTCTGTTATTCATAAAGTTTTCAATAGCTGATTGTTTTGAGAGTGGGCTGCAGAGTCCTTTTCCCAAAACTATAGCACACAGTATTTTCAGGCAGTTTCCCATCCAAGTATTACCCAGGCCTGACTCTGCTTAACTTCCAAGATCTGATGAGATTGAATGCCAGGATGGTATGGCTATAGATAAACCCCTACAATAGCTACGTGCGAATTATCTACATCTTGCTACCTATGCATTCTGACTCATTTTTGTCACCCTCTTTCTCCTCATGGATTATAAATTCTGTTCTATTCCAGAACATAGTGTACATGTTAGATGGTTCAGGCTTTGCTGAATTGGGGCTAGTGGTGGTGGTGGAAGGAGTGGGTAGAGTTTTTTCCCATTGCAGTACAGCAAATTAAATATGCCTGGACTCATCTGTCCTGTAAAGTCTCTCAGCCACCAACAGACTCCCTGCTTGTTCTACCCATGAACATCATCATCGCCAGATCCTTTTTCTTCTCTTGTTCTTTCATTGTCTAATGGTTCTTTATCATAGCCAACCATGAGCATTACAGAAATCTCAATGCTTGTGTTCCATGCAAGCAATAAAATCAGGTGCTCTAGGGTGAGGCTCAGGCAACAGGATTTTGTTTTGTTTTGTTTTATTAAATAATTCACCCAGGTTATTCTAATGCAGAATAAGGCTTAGAAACCATTCAATCATAGCTCATTCTTAGAGTTTGCCTTTTCATAACAAGAAAAGTCATGAAGCTACTTCTTTAAATAAATATAGTCTCTCTCCAGGAAAACACTCATTACCTGTTACTTTTTGGCTTGAATAACAAAATGTTCTTTCCTTGCTATTAGGTTGAATAATTATTTAGTTTTATTTCCTTTGATAGACATTAAACTTCATGAGGACAGGAGTAGGGAATTTGTCTTTATTTTTTTCACAAAACTATAACAATATAGCACAAGATTTAGTCACCCAATAAATATTTTTGAATGAGTCAATGGATCTGGGGTTTCAGAGAATTTGGAACAAAGAAGGAACATGTTATCTATTTAAAAATGATATAGAAAGAATAAAAAAAGATGTTTTTTTAAAAAAAGATAGTTTATATTAGTACTTAACATTTTTGTTAGCTAAAATATTTCCATAATTGTTTAGGAATATAAATTCATAAGTACCTTTGATTTTGAGAAAATTATCACACTGGGTCATTACTATAAGTGATTACTATAAGAGAATCTGAGAAGAAATAAACTTGTTAATCTTCTAGTCTTTCAAACATCTACTCTCAGAGGGGCTAGAATAAGACAAAGAATCTCAGACAGTGGGGGGTATTATCAAATCTCTTTTCTCAGAAGGAAACAGGCAAACAGATTTGGACACTTCAGCAGGAAGCCTCTAGCAAAGATTTGCTATCATATGAGAACTAGGAAGAGGGACATTGAGCTAATCCTAGCCTGATATTTGTGTGGGTTTCCCTTAAATGGAGAAAGGGGATGGGCTTCTTCCACAGCTGAGATCCAGATGTGTCCAGAGGAAAACATTTTACTCTTACTGATGTCAATTGTCCCTGAGACCCTTCACTAATTATTACAGATGCGGCACTGTAAACTCATGTCCTTTTGAGCAGTGGCTCTCACGGATCTGGTATCTGCTTTGCATCCAATAATAAAAAATAATAGCACATGTGTAATGAGTGCTTACTATTTGACGTCTTCATATACACTATCTGTTGTAATCATCCTACCAAACCTAGAAATAGTGACTGCTATCTACACTTTGCAGATGAAGAAAAAACATGGACAAGGAAGTATAAGGGAATTTTGTTCATAAGGAGTAAGGAAGAAGTTTAGTAGATGCTAGAGACTCAAACTAAGAGTTTTCTTGCAGCCCTATTTTCTACAAAACCCTAGAAAGAAATCTTTAAAGAATGAAGGTCAAGGTTAAAAATGAACATACTAATTTCAGTTCCTTTTTCCAACTCCTGCCTCTGTGTAATGTCTAGGTAACAGCTCTGTTCAGAGCACTGTTTGCACAAATGAACCGTCCAATTATTGCCCAACCAGAAGTTGGTCACAAGTAAATGAATTGTTAGTTTGATCTTTGTAGGGTCAATATACAGTTCATTACCAACATTTCCTTAGTTTCATTGATCTTAACATTGTAGTTCATACAGAATTCTTAAATAAATTACCTAAAAAATGATGCTTTCTACATCTTATCTGGTCTGTTCAGAGATGGATGAGTAAAAACAAGATTGATTCTGTCTAGCCAAAAACGTGTTTTCTAACCTATCTAAGAAAGATTTCAAGACCTATGAGGCAGGGAGATGGCCAATTCAAACCTTCTTCCAGATGTTTTGGTTTTGAGGCAGCTAGTGCTATTTGCCAGCTGGAATGCAGTTGGATTTGGGAAAAGATCATTTCCACCATGAAACTTGAATAAGTCATCACTTTAGCCTTCAAGGCAAACATCTCTGATAGAGATCTACTCCCAAAGGTCTAGATAAAAAAAAAGGTTTTTCTAAGACAAGATTGTAGCACATCAACGTCCTGATTTCTCAAAGAAACTAAAAGCTTGTTCAGTGAAACACAGAATATGCCTTATACTATGATGATTCTCTAGCCATTAATAGACAATTGTTATTTTGTTAATTTTTCTTTTCTCTCTCTTTTTTCTTTTTCATTACTGGGAGGCTGAGCACAGGGCATTCTACATTGTAGACAAATACTCTGCCATTGAGCTGCACCCCAAGCCCCTTTCCCTTTTTATTTAGAGACAGCATCTTGTTAAAATGCTGCCCCAGGCCTTGAACTCAAGAATCTCTGGCCTCTGCTTCCTGAGTCACTTGGGATTACAAACAAGCACCAGAGCACCCAGCTATTATATTTGCATGTTGCAATATATACACTGTACCCCTAGCTGCTGGAATACCATTGCTTTCTCATACCAGAATAACTTCAGCTTAACTTACCTATTTGATCATGTCTTTGTCCTTAGAGGTTTTTCTAGTTCAAGATACCAGGGGCTATAAACAATATCCTGCAACTCAGTTCTACCCTGTTTCTAAGACATATTCCACCTTTCTACTTCATATTTGGTAGCCAGGCCCCTGTTTTGTTCTTTGTCTTGGTTTTTTTATTCAAGGAACTTATTTGTATTAGTAAGTTTTCTGCCTCTGTGACAAAAATACCTGAGAAAAGCGCCTTATAGGAGGAAAGATGTCTTTTGGCTCACAGGTTCAGTCCATCCCAGCAGGCTCCATTATCTCTGGTCCTGTGCTAAGGCTGTACATCATGGCAGAGGGTGTGGTGGAGTGAAGCTACTCTCCTCTTGGTGGCCAGGAAGCAAAGAAAGGCAGGAGAAGAGGGCAGGGTCCCAATACACCTTTCAAAGGCATGCTCCCTTGAGCTACTGCCTCCAACTAGGCCCATGCCTCCCAATAATGCTATCAAGTTATGAAACTGTCAATGGATTAATGCACTGATGAAGTCACAGTGTGCATGATCCAATCACCTCTCAAAGGTTGGATCTACCAGCGGGGGCCAAGTCTCTAACATATGATCCTTTTTGCAAAGTACTTTGTATGCAAACCCTAATAGGTTCCTAGATCCCTAAAACTGGGATCAAGATGTGTTGCTTTGAAGCCAGTTGCTGGGAACTAAAGTTTTGACTCTGGCTCTTTGCCTTATGCCTGAGGCAGTTTTGCCCTATGACAGATTCTCCCTAATACCTACCAGCTGCCTGGATTCTTGACTGTCACTTGCTCTAGACTCTCCTCTGTTTCTTAAGCCTTTCTATACACATCTCACAACCTCTATCTCACAATAAATGATCTCTGAGTGTCATTGTGTCATTACCCCTTTGCATTTGAGGTTATGTTAAGTGGACTGAGCTTCTTCCTAGTACCTGTGGGTGGTTTCTTTCCTGTACCCTCTCTTCCAGATGCTTTCTGTTTGCCCCATGCCATTGGACCACTAAATCTTGAGCAGACAAATGACACACAGGCCCCCATAAATCCTAACTGCTGAATATGCAGACAGATATTCCATCCTGGTCAGTGTGTGGGGTTGCATAATCCCACACGCCATTTAGCACTGCTGGCACATTCTCTTTGCAGTAACAATTCCTCTTCCTGGAAATAATCACAATCAGAAGCATTAAATTTTGCAACACCCTGGGAAACCACTTGAATCATTCTGTGAGTGAGGAAGATATCAAGTATCAGTTCCAGAATCAAATTTTGTTAGAAAACAAAAGGCTGTGCTACTTCATCACAGCAATTTCTCTGCCATGTTCTTCCTCCAGAATGCATATCCTTATATTGCTTTATATGTTTAGGTACATGATGTCTAATTTTCCCTATCTAAATTGTGAAGATATGTGAGCAGTGGAACAGTTTCCCTCTTCTAGGCTGTATTTTGCTGTGTTTATTTTAGTTCCTGAAAGCCCATTTTTCTACATGTCAAATTCAACATTAAAAGTGTAAGAAATTATAAGTAAATATATGCATATATAGGCACATGTATAGTCATGTAGCCTGCAGCCATAGCCCTGTGGCATCCGATCCCATCAGATCTCGGAAACTAAGCAGTGTCGGGCCTGGTTAGTACCTGGATGGGAGACCACTTGGGAACACCAGAAGCTGGAGGCTTCGGAGTAGGATCTGGCAACCCCCTCCCAAAAATCAATCTGCCATTGAAAACCCTATGAACAGCAGAGAAGCACTGACAATAGTTTCCCTGTTGTACAGAGGGTTGCTATGAATCAGATACTGTCGGGGTTTTAGCTCTAGCCCGGCTAAAGTTAGGGCCAAACCCTCAACATAATAATGTGGCCGATGTCGGGAAAGAAGGACCTTGGGAGACCTTCAGATGGTTGGAGAAGGACAGGGAAGGTTTATTGGGGTGCTCCCCTTATGGAGAGCAAGGAGCAAGCAGCCCCTATAGAGCAAGGCTCTATCCCTTTAAGTGCTGGCTCTAGGCCTGCAGCATAGAACGCTGCTACAGGCTAAGTGCTGGTACAGCTCAGCCTTAAAGGCACAGCCACAGCCGCTGGTGTTCAGTTGAGGTCCGATGGTCTTGACTCTCGCGGCTCGCCTTCTTTACCCCCCTCCTTCCCAAGGATGGGAGGAGTTGGGAGGCTCTTCGTGGCTTGCTAGATGCCTTCGGCTCTTCGGGGGCCCCTGGGCTTGATCTCGCCGGCTTGCTAGATGGTCTTGCTGGAGTAGGGAGCGCTAGTCCAGGTGATGAGGTTCAGGAGATGGACAAAGAGGTCAGGTTCAGTGGTGCTACAGGGATGATTAGGGGTCCAGGAGCCCTGCTTTTATAGGGTCCTGGAGGGGTCACATGGTGGGGTTCAGCCAATCAGGGCACACAGCTGGCAGGTATAGGGGGCAAACGGACATAACTGCCAAGTGCAGACAGTTACTACCTGCAAGGTGGTGAGGGGAGCCAATCAAAATTAAGGTGGTTAAGGCTGGTCAAGCTGGCCGGGGGGGCCATCTTTGCTCACTCGATGGGAGGGGCTGTTTTGAGCGAGTGAGATGAGCCCTGGGGTCAACTAGGGGTCAGCCCCTCAGGCTGTTATGAGGGACCCTAGCTGGGAAATATTATTTTAAAAATCCCTAACAGGATACCAACTTGACGGCACCTAACAACAACAACATAGTCATGTAACATTTTATGAAGTACTTTGCATATAATATTTCATGGAAAATCTCAAAGTATATCTGCAAATTGAGTATTATCTTCATTTTTTAGATGCAGAAGCAAAAACCTCAAGTAAACCTTCAGAAAAACAGGGAAGTGAACTTAGGCTTTGTGGCTCCAAATCTTTTTGCCATTCCACTAAGTCCTATTTACCAAGCCCATGTCTTAGCCATCATGCCACTCTGTGCTGTTTATAAGTACTGAGTACTTGAAATGTGTGCCATAAAATGTGTGCCATAAAAGGATGACATGAACCAAAGTTTCAACAAAGCATCCTATCTGGTAAAGTGGCATATTTTATCTTTTCCATATCCTGGAGAAAAACTACTGACTTTGCAGATAATATGTGAAGGAAAATTCTATTGCTGTTGTTGTTGTTAAGTGCCATCCAGTTGAGTCTGACTCATAGCAACGCTATGTACAGCAGATTGAAACACTTCCAGATTCTGTACCAGGCACACGATCTTATTTATGCTGAAGCCTATTTTTGGAGACACTGTGTCAGTTCATCGGGTGGCCGGTTTGCCTTTTATTCGCTGACCTACCACTCTCCCAAACATGTTGTCTTTCTCCAGGTATTGACCTCTCCTTACTACATGTCCAAAATATGTAAGAAGCAGTCTGGCCATTCTTGCTTCCAAGGAGCACTCTGGTTGTACTTCTTCTAGGACAGATCTGTAGGTTCTTTTGGCAGTCCATGGTATATTCAATAGATGTCTCCAGCACCATAATTCAAAAGCATCAATTCTTTCCTTGTCTCCCTTGTTGAATGTCCAGCTTTCAAAACTATAGGCTGCAAATGAAAATACCATGGCATGAGTCAGGCACACCTTCATTTTCAACATGACATCTTTACTTTTTAATACTCTAAAGAGATCTTTTGCCACAGCTTTTCCTAGAGCGATGCGTCCTTTGATTTCTTGACTGCTGCTTCCATGGGTGTTGATTATAGAGCCAAGCAAAGCAAAATCTTGGACAACCTCAATCTTTTCTCCACTTATTGTAAAGTTGCATACTGACCCAGTCATAAGGATTCTATTACATGCCTTTAACTGGACTAAAAGAGCAACATATCAGAATCATATACCTGTCTCTGAAAGGGCAGCCCAGAAATCTCATTCTTTTATACATTTACTCATTTAAGCAACAAAGTTTGATTGGACATCTCAGTTATCAGTCAATCTGGTGGAAATTAACAGCACAAAGATAAGGGAAGAAACCCTGAAGTTTCTCATAATCTAATGGTGAAAGCTGTAAATGCTTTTAATAGCAATATTCAGAAAATGTCATGGGCCATAGAGAGGGAGAACTCACTTTACGATTGGAAGCATGAAAAGCTTTGGGGAGCCAAAAGTCACATACAGAAGTTCTACAAGGAGAGAATATACATTTGTGAGGTGAGAAATTCAGGTTGAAGGAAGACAGGATAATAAGGCTTAAAATGTAAAATTATAAAATGTATCCTGGGGCTGAGGTTTTGCTCAGTTGGTAGAGTGGTACTCTGCCCACTGTGAAGCCCTAGCTTCTATCCCCAGGGCTGTGAAAATGGGAGAAGGACCTGGAAGCCCACTCCTGAAACAATCAGCCTTTGAAAACCCTATGAGTAGCAAAGAAGCACTGACACAGTGCCAGGCATGGCACAGTGTTGGGTATTGACTCTGCTACACATAGAGTCACCATGAGTGGGACTCAACTTGACTGGTGTGTTACAGAGAAAAGAAGATTATGCATGAGTCATGATAGCCGAGGACCATGATAAGAAAAATCACAGATGCCACTAGAGATTTTTCTACTTATTGGGAATTAAGTGAAAACAGAAGTGGAGAACCCATCAAAGCACATAAATGGGAGCATTAGAGATCCTGGAATTTGTAGCCATCTTCCTGAATTTTTTTATTGGAAATTTTTAATGTACAAATTAATGTGTTTCATTCTGACATGCATTTCATTGTGACATTTCCATATATGCATTTTCTTGTACATTGCACATATAAGTTCCCCCTTACCCTCTTGAGCACTTCCTCCCCCGTCCTCCCCCCCCCCCACCAAAGACTTCTCTTCCATTTGCACGTCTTTTTGTGGTAATATTTTTCTATATATCTTTGGATCCCAACTATGTTTAATATGGAAACTTTTTCTGTAGTGAATTATCTTTTTACATTGTCAGTACTATCACCTGAATTTTCTAGCCCATCCGTATTATTACCATTAAAAACAAAGAGCCCAAAATGATTTTTAAGTAGTTATTTGTAATGCAATCTTGAGAGTCAGGGAATGGAGGAAAAGGAGAAGGAGATAAAGAAAGGAGGAAAGTCATTAGTGAATACAAAGATGAGCTCTGTAAGATTTAATTCTGCCTGACATTCACTGGGTGATAGGGACTACCCGAAGGTGCTACTCTACCAGGTGTGAAGAAGCAGAGACTTTTATCTACACACACTAGTCTTCATGTACTGAAGGTGAATCCTGGGCAGTACTCTTTGGCACGTCTGGCTTAACTCATGCAAAGAGCAATCTCATGAGAGAGCCTTCAGATAGAGAAATGAAGCTGACTTAGCTTGCAGGGGAACCATGTACAGGCACTCTCTTAGGTGGGCCAATTTGATAGGACTAGGATCATTTTTCTTCCTGCAAAATGTAAAACAGCTTATTCTGGCTGGGAGGCACCCATGGAGGCCCCCTGGAAGGGGCTGTGAATTTTAAGTCATTAAGGCTTTCCTCCTTGTCATCTCCTTTCAGTGAGACTTGCTCCGTGGTAAATCTGAAACATGCCCCAATCACATCGCCATGATGGAGTCCTACTGCCTGCTGAGAGGGTCGGCTTTTAAAAGCTAGGGAATCCTAATTGCAGTCAACAGACTTCCTTTGAATGCCTACGGGGCTTGGGAGCACAAACAGGGTGGTTGTTATTTGTCCTTTATAGAACATACAATATCGAGAAACAAGGTCTACCTTCCAAGTCTTCCATCTCTTTTTTCTTCCAGATTGCAAATGACATCCTCGTGTGGGATACATTAAGATCCTTTGTGTCCCTGTATCAGCCAGAGGCCTGCTTAATGTACACTCTGGCAGTTCTCATTATGGGGAATAATAGGCAACATGTTTCTTTAAGAATTGTTATCTTTTCTCACTCAGCCCCAGCCAATGTGTCTCCTGGGCATTTTCTGGGTCCTGTTTGGTACAATAATGTGGAAGGCGAGATAGTGGAGTGGCATTTGTTATGGGATCCCCTCTGCAAGGCTGACATCTGCTGAGTATTCTGTAACTCTCTTTGAACATAATTAAATACAATCACCAGCTTCTCCCTCAGCCTCCCACCATAGACCCCATTAGGAAAAGGGAAAAATCTGACATCAAACCAATATGGGAAAATATTGAACAATTGAGCTAATTCAGCCTCCATTCATCCATCCATGCATGCTGAAGAAACTTTGACTCCTTATTTTCTTAAAAACTTTGCTACAATTTTTATTTTCTTTCTTTTTTCTTCCTCTCCATTTCTCTTCTTCCTTCTTCTCTCTTTCTCTCTTCCCTTCTCTCTTCTTGTTAGAAAAGGGGGCTTACATAGTTCAGAAAAACCTTAAATGTTTCTCTCTTCTTTTCTTTCTTTCTTCCTGCCTTTCTTTCTTTCTTTTCCTTCTTTTTCTCCCTCCTTCCTTCCCTTCTTTCCTTCCTTTTGTTTTCTCTCTTTCTTTCTTCTTTCTTTCTTTTCTTTTGTCTTTTCTTTTCCTTTCTTTTCTTTTCTTTACTTTCTTCCTTTACCCCTTCCTTCTTTCCACCCACCCTTCCTTCCTTCCTTCCTTGCCTTAAAGAAATAATCAGTGTACCTCAGTACTCATGCAATAACATAAATAAAACATGCAGCGGCCATTATGAACTTTAAAAATATTCATTAAAATAAACTCAGATACACAGCAATATGATTAGTGGAAAAATCATTGACTTGGAATAAGATGTGCCTAGATATTATGCTTCTCAACTATTTCTAATTATTTTACTTCCCTATACCTCTTTTCCTCATCTATAAAATGGAATTGTAAGTTTTTAACCTCACAAAGTTGTTATTGTTGTTAGGTGCCATTGCATGGGGTCCAACTCATAGCAACCCTATGTACAACAGAACAAAACACTCCTCAACACTTTGCCATGTCTGGCACTATGTTAGTGCTTCTCTGTTATTCATAGGGTTTTCAATGGATGATTCTTTCAAGATTGCTTCAGGAGTGGATTGCCAAATCCTCCTCCCATTTTTGAAGTGCTGGGGACAGAACCTGGGGCCTCAGAGAGCACAGAGCAGCACTAAACCAAGTGAGCTAAACCCCAGCCACCCTCAGAAAGTTATAATAATGTATAAATTAGTTAATGAACTATAGCCTATAAATCAACACACTATAAGTTTGCTTTTTTCTACTGGTCTCAGATAGTACTTTGAAAGGGGTTAAACACTCCCTGTGCTCTGAATAAATGAAAGTTGAAAGACTATATGACTGTCTTTGGCCAGAATAATATAGTCCCAATTCATAGAAGTATAACATTTCAGGACTGGAAGGGACTCTCATCTGCATAGACTAGGAAATAAAAAACCTTATGCAATATAGTACAGTCACACAACAAACTATGGGTTGAGAATTGGCTGAAAAGTCTAAAGACTTTTCTTCCAATATTCCTTCTGGTTCATTGCTTTAGAGAGTCACTTTGAGAATACAGGCAGCTGATGCAGAGCAGAAATGGAGACGACACTACCCTGTTCCAATCTCTCTCCAGGGTCTGCTACTAGAAATATTTTCTTTCCTTAAAATATTTATTGCACAATCATTATATTTTGGAGCATAGAGCAGAGGTTGCTCACATGGTAGTCACCCTCTTCTTTTCTGAAAAAGCTTTCCTTCCACATAGAAACCAGAAATGATAGCTGCGTCCAGGTCCAGCCTCCCCTGAAGGCAGGACATGGATTTAGATTTAATGTCAGCTGGTAGTACACGAGGGGATGTGTTCTTTTATTTGAAGTGCTCATGTTATCCATGAAAAAATAAGAAAAATAATCCATAATATTAGTATATTGTTAGATTCATTTTCATGTCTTTGCATATGTACATGCCTACGGGAGCTCATACATGAAAATACACACTTAAATACATGGTCACTCAAAAGTAATACTTGTAAGCTTTTTCAAACAATTTCCCTGACAACTTAAGTGTTTCTACCCCATTACTTCAGTTATATAGTTGTCAAATTTATGATAAAATAGATCTTTTCCTAAGCAACTCTATATTGCTTATTATTTAGCTTAATTCCAACCTTATAACTGAGAGAGTCTCCATGATCATTCATGGAACTAGAGTTGTTTTTCATTCTCATGGTGTACTAATTTTCATAAGACACTACATTTATGTCATCAGTTTAATGAGCCTTGACATAGTAAATCACTTTTGTATAGTTTTATACTTAGAAACATTCTCGTATTCAATGTCTCTTTTGTGTTCACAACTAAGTTTTGAGAATGACTGCTTAGCTGTTATTAATTATATTTTTTACATAAGGGCACTAAGGCTTACAGATTGATTGGCTTTCTTTCTTTCATTCTTTTTCTTTTCTTTTCTTTTCTTTTCTTTTTTTTTTTTTTTTTTTTTTTTTTTTTTTTTTTTTTTTTTTTTTTTTTTTTTTTTTTTTTTTTTTTTTTTTTTTTTTTTTTTTTTTTTTTTTTTTTTTTTTTTTTTTTTTTGTGTGTGTGTGTGTGTGTGTGGTACTGGGGGTTGTACCCAGGGCCTTGCACTTGCATGCTCTGCAAGTGCTGGACCACTGAGCTACCCCAGCCCATTTTCTACTTTTTGAGACAGGGTCTCCCTAAATTACACAGACTGCCTCTGGTCTCGAACTTGTGATCCTCCCGCCTCTGCCTCCTGAGCCGCTAGGATTACAGGCGTGCGCCACCACATGAGACTCTAATTGATTGACTTTCTTAAGAGCCAGAAGGGTGAAGGGCAGGAGCTGACCATCAGACTCTCCTTTTGACTCTAACGTCTGGTATCTTACATTTTTTGCTTCTTTGTATTTTCCTATCTTTCTGCCTGGCTCTTTTATTCTATTTTTTCAATAAAAGAAGATATTATCTCTGAATTTCATGGGAAAAGAGTGGCATATTAATTGACATTTATCTTCTGAAAAATACTACAGGAGAATGAAGAAGTAGCCCTTAATCCATTCAGGAATGCTTTGAAATCTTCCTAGAAAATTTATATTTAAGATTTTTTTTGTGTGTGTGTGTATGTGTGTGATGTGTATATTTGTGCTGTTGTTGTTGTCAGGTGCCGCCGAGTCAGTATCGGACTCATAGGGACCCTCATAGGGTTTTCAATGGCTGACTGTTTGGGGATTGCCTTGGGATTAGATTGCCAGGCCCTTCTCCCATTTATGCGGTGCTGGGAATTGAACTTGGGACCTCAGAGACTGCAGCACAGTGCTCTACCAACTGAGCTAAATCCCAGCCCATGTATGTGTTAGTAAAAATCAAATCAAGGGCTTTGTGAATGGTTGGCAAGCATTCATTACTGAGTTGCACTCCCAGCCCTGAGATTTTTTTTTACATCAAGCTCATAATTCTCACTGAGGTGTTTAAAGTTCCTTCCACAAAGGATAACTTTACTTTATTTCCAGTCTCAGCAGTTGCAATGTTACATTTGAATAAGGCAGGGTTCCTAACTGCCTTTATCCACCAACTCTCACCCTCACTCTAAACTCCTTGACCATACCTTTCCTTTTCCTTTATGTGTATAATATGGTATCATAGGAGTATCTATTCCTACTTGACATAATCTCCCCAAATCTCTGTCCCTCTACATCCTATTCATCAGTTGGAATCCAGCTCAAGGGTTATATCTTCCAGGAAGCCAGTTTTAACTCCTCCTCTTCTGCCTAGGAAATACAGAATTCTCACAGCATCTTAGAAGACTAGAACCCTCATGGTCTAAAATTTTTCGTTGTCTAACCAGAATGAAAGAAACTCTAGCCTGCTTACTAATATCAGTTATTGTGCCTTGAACCAGAAATATACAGATATTTAGGGCATAGTCATTGCCATGAAAATAGCCTTGCAATGCTGGAGGGAGAGTGAGATGATAGCTGTGTTAGTCAGCTTCTTGTTGCTGTGACAAACTATCTGAGATAGACAACCTAAAGGGGAAAGATTTCTTTTGGCCTGTGGTATCAGAGGTGCCAGTCTCCAGGTTCAATCCCTGCTTCCTTGAGTCTATTACTTCTGGGCCTGTGATGAGTCAGTACATCATGGTGGGAAAATGTGGCAGAGGAAACATACTCAATAGCCAAGAATGAGATAGAGAAGTCTTGAAGATAAGATATGCCCTTCAAGGGCAGGTTCTCGGTGACCTTCTTATAAACAGTATCTCCAGCTTGGAACTAGCCTTCAACACCTTAACCTTTGGGAAATATTCCATCTCCTAGAGTCCTCAAAGTCTCCACAGTTCCAGCATTGCTCAAAACTCCAAGTCTAAAGTCTCCTCTGAGACTCCAGGTGAACCCTTAGTTGTGATCTGTTTATAAAATAATATTATTAATAACTAAAAGAGTAACATGCTTTTAAGATGTTATTGTTGTTGCTGTTAAGTGCAGTTGAGTCGGTGCCCAACTCATACCGACCCTATGTACAACAGGCAAAACAGTATTGTTACTACTTCTCTGCTATTCATAGGGTTTTCAATGGCTGCTCGTTTTTTGGGAATGGGTTGCCAGGCCCTTCTCCCACGTCTCCAGCACCTGGTGTTCCCAAATGATCTCCCATCCAACTACTAACCAGGCCATACCCTGCTTAGCTTCTAAGATCTGTCAGGATCTGACGCCATAGTGGTACGGCGGCATGCTTATGATGTGATATGATAGGATAAATATTCGTATTCCAAAAGGGAGGAAGGATTGGAATGCAGCAAGACCAAAGCACAGCAAGCAAATATTAAAATTAAATCCTGTATCTCTGTGTCTGGCATCTGGGTCATGGGCCTGCAAAAGGCTTAAGCAGCACTATCCCTATGGGCTTACTGGCTGCATAGTATCTTTCTTGGGAGGACTCTGCTTGCTGTCTGCAGCTTTCCTCAGAAGACATTTCATGTCCCTAGCATTTCTAACTTCCTGTCATCTCCACTGTAGCTTTGGCTACACTCTCACAGCCTCACACACTACCCTCCCAAGTGTTGCCTATAGGGACCTTGACCCTGGTGCACATTGTCTGGTCTCCTAAGCCTTCCTTTGAAATCTAGATGGAAACCTCTGTGACTTTACAACTCTTGCATTCTGCATGCCTGCAAAACCAGCATCACATGACTGACACCAAGGCCTGCTACCAGCTCAAACAATGGTTAGGCCTATTTGAAATATAGCTGCATTGGCCTCTGAGTGTAGGGAGAGATAAATACTGTGAAATAAATCCTGGGGATATTACTTCTTAGGTGGTTCTAAGGGAGCAGAGTTCCCAGGTGCTCTCTTCTCAATGCAAAGCCTTTCAAATGATTTTACTTTTACAACCTTGAGCAAGAGATGGGTGGGCTTAGATGAATTTCTCAAATGCCCTCAAGACATCTTTACTATTATCTTTGTGCAAAGTACCTGGCTTATTTATGTGTTTATTTATTAGACAGTATCTCTCTATGTAGTCCTGATTGGCTTTGAACTCTCTCTGTGTTACATTAGCAGACTATAGCCTAGAACTTGAAATCCTCTTGCCTCAACCTTTCAAGTTCTGAGATTACAGATTTGCACCACCAAGCTCAACTTTGATTTCTTTTAAATGGTGTCAGACTCTTTAGCAATCACACCCTCTTTGGGAGACATTTTACATGTGTGTCTTCTCTGGTCAACTTGCAAGTTTTATAAATCTTTCTGTTCTACTTTTTGCTCCCAGTTCTTACCACATATCTGCTAAAAGTAGATAGCAGTACCCATGTCACAGCCTGAATGCTGTGCTGCTTTGAAATTTCCTCTGGCAGATAAACTATTTTGTTACCTTTAAACTCAACCTCATATAGTCTTAGGGCATAGAAGAATGTAGATAAGTTCTTTGCAAGAATGTAACACAAATGGCCTGTAGTTCTGAGCCCCCATCTGAATTGCCTATTAAGTCCAAGTTACAGTGTTCTATGCTTTCACTATTCCACTTCTCCAAACTTTCCCAAATTACTCACTCCACAAATCAATTCCCAAGACTTCTGAATCACATGATCAGATATATTCACAGAAATGACCCCATTTCCTGGTACCAAATTCCTGTGTTAGTTAGGTTTGCATTGCAGTGATAAAACACCTGGGAAAGTCAACTTAAAGTAGGAAAGGTTCATTTTGTCTCATGGTCACGGAGGTTTTAGACCATAGTTGCTTGAGTCTGTTGTCTCTGGGCTTAAGGTAAGGTAAGATATCATAACAGAAGAATGTGGCAGAAGAAAGCTGTTCATTCCATGGCAGCCAAGAAGCAGAGAAAGAGGAAGAGAGCAGAGAAAGAGGAGGAGAGAGAGAGCGCTTGAGTGCTAGGGAAAAGATATACCCTTTGAGGGCATGCCCCTAGTGACCTACTTCTTCCAACTAGCCTCTACCTCCTAACATTTCCACCACTTCCAAATAGTACCTCCAAGCCCTCAACACATGATCCCTGAAGGGACATTGCATATCCTAACTACAGCAATACCCTTTTGAAGAATTAGTTCTCGACATATTCCTTTATTCTTCTTTCCTACATATTTTTGTGTAGATTTCTGATGTAGTGTGAGTATCAAATGACAATAGTAGCAGAGCTGAATTTTTTTAATCTCTAAAGGTCAGACCAACTTCACAACTAGGAAAAAATATCAGAAGGCTGAAGAGAGGTCATTCAAAGAGAATGAGCAGAGCTGGTGAATGGAAAATGCCCTTCAAATATGAGACAAAAAGCAGGAACTTGAGTAGGTATTGATTGATCAAGAAGTCCACTTGGTGGATTTTGTTTTGGAAGTCACTTTCCCTGGATTTTCATGGATTTCTGAAAGTACTTGGCAATACTGTTGCTGTTGGAAATGACACTTAGCTTCATGTCAATGTTGTTGTTAGGTGCTGTTGAATCAAGTCTGACTCTCAGTGACCCTACATAAAACAGAACGATAGACTACCTGACACTGTGTCATGCCCAGTACAGTGCTTCTCTGCTGTTCATAGAGTTTTAAATGGCTGTTTTGAGGGTGAGCTTCTGGGTTCACCTTCTAAGCCTACAGCACCTGGTATTCCCAGGTGGTCTCCCATCCAAGTACTACTAGGTTCCATCCTACTTAGATTTCCTGACCTCTGATGAGATTGGTTGCCAGGATGGCATGGCTGTAGATTCTCATGTCAATACACTTCAATGTAATTAAAATCCATCAAAGCACTGAGGTATTTGGGGGAACTTTTGCCTTTTGGTGTGAGATCTATGGCAAAAGAAAAAAGGTGTTTTGGTTTTTGGTTGACAGATAAATCATATTATAAATATTACTCAAAACTCAAGAGTACTGACTTTGGGAACAAAAGTATTCTAACCTATTGCTGGAAGATATCTTTATAAAGTGGATCTGAGTTATCAAGCCATTATGGATAGCCAAAAGACAGGTAAATTGTGCATGTTGTTAAAGATTAAGTTGGAAAATGTAAATTAAAAAAAATCTACGGAAAGATTTTTTATTTGGGGAAATCTATCAACTGCCATCATAAGGAATGCATTTGCTTTGATAATAAGTAACTATTAATAATAAGTCATAATAAGTTGCTGCATACATAAAAATTATCATAAGCTTACAAAATTAAGAAAGCACATATTTATTCATGCATCAAGTTTGGGCACAGCTGATCTAGGTTTTCTGCAAGGAAATAACCAGCTGTCACCTGGGCTCCATTCTCAGATGGAGGACTAACTGGGGAAAAATCCATATCCATGCTCACACAGGTTGTTGGCAGCATTTTTTTGCCTTGTTGTGAGGCTGATTGCTCTAGTTTATTGCTGGCTTTCAGCTAATGCTGTCCTCAGTTCCTATAGGCTGCCAACAGTTCCATGACATATGGAGTTTTCCAGCAGGACCCCTTAATTTGTCAAATTAGCAAGAGTCCCTAGAGCCTGTTGGCCAGCAAGGTAGAGTCTCAGGAGAGTGATGTTTCATCTCCTTGGCCATATTCTATCAATTAGAAGCAAATCACAGGTCTGTCTAGAGTCAAGGAGAAGGAACTGCACAAAACTATAAATAAATTATTTCTGGTTAATATTGTTGTTAGGTGCCATTGAGTTGGATCTGACTCATAGTGACCCTAGATACAAGAGAACAAGACAGTACACAACACTGTGCCATGCCCAGGATTATATCAGTGCTTCTCTGATATTCATGGTGTGGGGATCCTGGAGAATACCACCATGAAAGGGGTCCATCTAGCCTACCTGGAAGACTAGTACCTATCCTCTAGGCAAGATGGCTCCCAATGACCTTTGTCCCTCATCCAAGTCTTCTTGGCATCGAGTGAACCAAAATGGCCCTTGCCCTTTCAGACCCCCTGTTGCCTGATTAGTTACTCCTGACCCTCACCCTGCCCCCTGATTAGCCACTAAAGAACACCCCCTGAGTCATCATGCCACCGAGACACCTGCATCTCCATGTTCAATGCTGCACTTTTCACAATAGCAAGGATATGGAATCAACCAAAGTGCCCTTCAACAGAAGAATGGATAAAAAAAACTATGGTACATATACACAATGGAATACCACTCAGCAATCAAGAAAAATGAAATAAGGTCATTAGCAGCAAAATGGATGGAATTAGAGAAAATTATTTTAAGTGAACGAACACAAGCTCAGAAAGAGAAACACCATATGTTCTTACTCATATGTGGGAGCTGAATCAAAATTATAAGAAGGAAAAATCTTATTCAAAGGTTGGATCAAAATAAAATGAAAAAAAAAGCTAAGAATGGTGTCAATATAAATGGTCTAGAAAATGCATGCAATTGTTCTGACAAGATAAAAACAAAGTTCACTACAGGAAAAGTTTCTATCTTAAACAGAACTGGAACCCAAGGACATATAGAAAAATATTACCAAGTAAATGATAGAGAAGACTTAGATGGGGAGGGTGGGGGGGAAGCATACAAGAGGGTAAGGGGGCACCTATATGAATAATGTACATCCAAATGCATAGATGGAAATGCCACAATGAAAAGCATGTCAGAATGAATCACATTAAGGTGTACATTAAAATTTTCCAATTAAAAAAAAAAAAGAACACCCCCTGATTGGCCAGAAAGTGACATCCTGTTTCACCTCGAATTAGAATACCACTCCTAATGGGTTTTCCCCTCCCCTTGTGCCACCACCTGATTGGTTGGTGGCCATCTTGGGGCAGTTACCCAGACACTATATAAGCAGAGCTCGCTCACTGCTCTGCATTGTTCTGCCACTCCACTACAAAGGGACCACACCATTGCCAGATCAAGAGAGAAGACTGCCTACTATCGCAGAGGCCGCCCCATCACCAGACTAAGATGGAGACCATCAGAGACGAGCAGCAGAGAAGCTGGCCAGTGCGGAGGACACCTGGAGGGCCCCTGGGCCACCGCCGAAGCTGGAGCAGTGTCACATCTTCCATTCCAAAGGGCAGGATTGAGAGCTATAAGAGCTGTAGCACTTATTTCTTTACAGGAGCTATGTAATAAAAATCTATTCTAAAGGCATCCTGAAGCTGTCCTTGACTCTGTCACACTCGCCAGTTCCCTGATGTGGGGTCCTGATCCCGGTCAGAGAAGAAGAGCTAGCCTGGTCCTGGCTGCAGGGAGGGGCGACCCACCCATAGGATTTTCAATGGCCAATTGTTTTGGAAGTGGGCTGCCAGGTCCTTCTCCCATTTGTATGGTGCTAGGGATTGTACCCAGGGCCTCAGAGCATACCACCAACTGAGATAAAACTCAGCCTGAGGGGTGTGTGTGTGTGTGTGTGTGTGTGTGTGTGTATGAATATATGCAGAGAGAGAGGCAGAGGGAGACAGAGAGACAGAGAGAGCCAATTTTTGCTTCAAGATTTTTAGAAAACGTACATTCTTCCTTACATATTATTTTTTGGTTTCTTTAGTTATAGTATCTTTTTCTATTAAATTTAGTGTTTGAATTTCCTTTATTGTCTCAAAAAAATAATTAAAGTCTAGGCATGGTAACACATACCTATAACCCCAGTGACTTGGGAGGTGAAGGCAGGAGGATTCCAAGTTTGAGGCCAGAGGTAGCCTGTGCAACTTAATGAAATCCTGTCTTAAAAACTTAACAAAAGGTTGGAGGTAGAGGACTGGGAAAGTATGTGTGAGGCTGTGGAATCAACCTACTAGTACAATAAACAAACAAATAAATAAACAAAGCAAACTTTAAAAATTAGACCTTTGTGATGCGTTACAAGCATTCTCACTTACTATATCTACCATTTAGTTTTTTCATTGTGTTTGTTTGCCAAAAAAGTGTTTTACAATTAAACTTTTATGAAAATAAATATTTCCTTTGAGGATTTCAATAACGCTATTTTCTCCAGTTGACATAGAAAATTAAATTGTTCATGTCTGAAATGGAAAAGAGAAATCAACTTGTTCTTTGGGTAACGTTAATAACATAATCAATGACCATATTTAATAATAAACATATAATATAGTACCTCTTGCCTGCAGCCATAGCCCTGTGGCATCCGATCCCGTCAGATCTCGGAAGCTAAGCAGGGTTGGGCCTGGTTAGTACCTGGATGGGAGACCGCCTGGGAACACCAGATGCTGCAGGCTTGGGAGAAGGACCTGGAAACCCCCTCCCAAAAATAAATCTGCCATTGAAAACCCTATGAACAGCAGAGAAGCACTGACAATAGTGTTTCACCTGTTGTGCAGAGGGTTGCTATGAGTTGGATACCGACTCGACGGCACCTAACAACAACATAGTACCTCACATAGATATTATTGTAACGTGTCATGGAGTCGCATCCATAGGACTCTTATTAATTATTAGTCTTACAACTTCCAATATTATTTACACTGTACTCACATTCAAATAATCATACCTACAAACCTATACAAATTCAGTAATACAAATTCAGAAATACAACTTCAATCATTTTCATATTCCTAATTCAGAGACTGCATATGTATAGGAATTTTCTTAAACATTCGTATAATGATTTCCCCCAAGGACAGGGGTACAATGAGATCTTGAGGAATGCTAAGAATGAGTACTTCAGGAGGCTAAGTATATGAGGGCTACTGATAGGAGGTTCTGGCTATGAGATCTACCTGTTACTGAGGGGGTGATATTTTGGAAAATAAGGAAAGACACCCCCCTTCATTAGAATGTAAGTATTACTATGTTAGTCAGTGTCCATAGTTGTGAGAAAATACCTGAGAAAAATAACTTAAAGGAGGAAACACTTATTTTGACTTATGGTTTCAGAGGGTGCAGTCCACGGTGGGCTGGCTCCACTGCTTTTAGGCCTGTGGTGAGGTAGAAACATCATACTGGAAGGGCATGGTGGAGGACAGCTGCTGACCTCATGGCAGACAGGAGGCAGAGAGCAGGCAAACGGCTGGGGACAAGGTAAATCCTTCAAGAGTATCCTACTAGTGACCTACTTCCTCCAACTATGCCCCCCCACGACTCTTTTTGCTATGAACTCATCAAGTGATTAATCCATGATCCAAATCACCTCTCAATCACAGCACCACCTGGGGACCAAGCCTTCAACATATAAACCTTTTGGAAGTATATTTCATATCCAACCACAACAACTACTACAAAAGAAATTATGACTACTTTGTTTACCATTGTATCTTGGGCACTTAACATACTTCTTCATGCATAATACATACCTAATACATATTTATTCAATTAATAAGTAGATCAATGCATAGTTTAGGAGGTATGACTAGGAAAGAGTGAGGACCAGATTTGCCATTAAAGCAATGAAGCTTAATCTTCATAGTCCTTCCCTTGCTGATAACTTCAGGAAATCAAAGAGTGTTTTAAGAGTGGTAAAGGAGAAGCTGAATACCATCAGGAAACACAATTATGTAAGCATTTCTGGTAAATTGCCCAAAGAGGTCTTAAAGAAAATGAACCCTGAATCTCCAAACCTCAAGCAATAGATTTGATTCATTTTTCCATTCTAAAGACATAATCACTTTCTTGCTTGACTTTTTGTTAGTAATTTTGTATTTTTTCATTGAAGAAAGTCTCCAAAATATGTAAGCTGATATACAACAAAATCTGTATATATCCTGGGGAAAAGTTCACATGCAAAAGGTAGTTTAATATAGATAGTTTAGCTTATCTCTTACTCTTTCCAGAAAGGAACTCTGTACTGAACTAGCTCACCAAATTGTGTGCTTATGAAAAATGTTGATTTTTCTTGTCTTAATCATTCACTTGTGGTTTATGCTTCCAGTGTATTGTGAAAGAGAAAATATTTCTGTCAAGTCTCCCAGAATATGACAGATATCTTCTCAAAGCTAATGCTTTTTCTCAGGTAGTAATTGAGGTTAACTCACTCAGACTAAGGCAGTGGTAAGTAGGGACAACTTGGAAGACAACATTCATTGCAACACAACAACATGAAGGCACCATGCCACATAATTCACAAGAAGTCCATTACGTAAAGGAAGTAGCAATCACTTGGAATCCAAGAATTAATCTCAATTATACAGCCCCAGCATCTTTAACATTCATAGAGTGAGGGACAAGCCTCAGAAAAATAGATTGAAATTGATCATTAGAACAAATATGATACCCAATATGGTACAACAGCAAAAAATAGAATAAAGGCTGAACAATAAAAACATGGCTGACACTGTGAATTAGGTACTCAGCCACTTTTTCTGAGAACCATTTCCATTTTGGCACAGGATATTTATGCTAGGTATAAGTGGGTTAGCAGCTATGTTTTTAATGCACAGTTATTTCTTTGACTACATTTGATTACATCAAAAGAGGACAGAGTCCTTCCTCCAGAAATTTATAATGGAACCCATAAAATCTTTAAGAGAACTGTGAATGGCACAAAGGGCTCTGAAGGATGTAAACTTGAAACTAAATGTTTCCATCTTTAGCTATGAGAAACCTAAGTCAAATTAGGAAAAGTTTACCTGTAAGGAGAGAAGGAAATATAGATAGAGATGGACATAAAATAGACATAAAGAGAGAGATCAATAGATTGATAGATAAATGATAAAATCTCAGAAAGAGAAAGAAGAAAACAGTCTGGGGTTCAGTTGTCAGTTCTTGGTTGCAGAAATTAGTAACATACTTTGCCCTTCAGTTTCATAATCTATACTTTTCACTGGGTAATAAAACCCTCGATAGTCTTTTACCTTTTTCTAAAGATGGCTCAACCAAAACATTGGCTCACATGCCATAATCAATATGTAGCTGAACTGTAAGAAATGGGATATTTTTAATGCAACTGTTTTTGTAAAGGTGTTTGGGAAATTTACATAAACTCTCTATTACCTGTTATTGCATAACAAAATATTCAAGATATATGGCTTAAAAGATTTTTTAAAACTCAGTTCTCATATTTAATAGGTTGAACTTGTCTGTGTGCATCTCCTGCTGGGGTCCCCTGGGTTCACATATGTGGCAGCTTACCTGAGCTTACCTCCTTACCTAGGAGCTTGCCTGAGGCTGGATGGTCCAAGATGGCTTCATTCACATGTCTGCATATTGGTGCTGCCTCTTATCTGGCTGTACTTTCCACATAGTCTGGGTGTTCTAAGAAAACAAATACAGATGCTCAAGACCTCTTAGGACCCTGCACAGAAGTTGTACACAATGATTTCCACTGTATTCTTCAGGTCAAAGCATATCACAAGGCTAACAATAAGTCAAGAGTTAGAGAAATATACTTTCAGGTAGAAAGGGCTGAGAAGAACTTGAGGTCCAAATTCTTAGAACTGGATCTGGGAGAGAATCTTAAAGAGGTTCCATTCAGTCATTTTAATAAATATCAGAATATACAGAGCAGCTAAAGTAAATCATTGAATGAACCAAGGATATTCTTTTAATAACATATATTTATTGTACAAATAAGAGTTTCATATGACATTTCCATATATATAATATATAATGCAATTTCAGTATATTCACTCCCTCCATTATTTTTATCTCTTTACTTTCCCTGTTTCTCCTTTTTCCTCTTTATCCATATAATTTCCCCCTTTTAGTTTCAAATTCACCTTTTTTCCCTCCTATCTTCTCCATATAAATGAAAGCATGCAGTATTTGTCTGAGTCTGGTTTATTTCACTTAACATGATTTCTGGTTCCATCTATTTTTCTGCAAATGACATAATTTCATTCTTCTTTATGGCTGAGTAAAACTCATTGAGTGAAGGGCACTTAGGCTGGAAATGTAATTGGACTATCATGAAAAATGCTACAATAAACAGGAATGCAGGTACCTCTGCAGAAAGGTGACTTTAACTCCTTTGGGTGTATACCCAGAAGTGGTGTGACTGGGTTGTATAGAAGTTCTTTTGAGGAGGCCTCATGCTCTTTTCCATAGTAGCTAGAATAATTTACATTCCCAATAGCAGAGAGTAAGAGTTTCTTTTCCCCCCAAATCCTCAACAATATTTATTTTTGTTTGTTTTCTTGATGCTAGCCAGTGACTGGGGTGAGATGAAGTCTCAGTATAGTTTTAATTTGCATTTCCCTACTGGCTAAGGATGTTAAACATCTTTTCATGTATTGATTGGCCATTTGTATTTCTTCATTTGAAAAGACTCTATTCATTTCTAATGTCCATTTATTTATTGGATTATTTGCTTTTTTGTTGTTTATTTATTTTGACTTCTTTATATATTCTAGATACTAATCCTCTGATGAATCTTTGGCAAAGATTTTCTCCTATTTTATAGGCTGTGTCTTAACTCTGTTGATTATTTCTTTTGTTGTACAGAAGCTTTTTAATGTAATGAAGTCTCATTTATCTATTTTTGCTCTTATCTATCATTTACCTATTCTTGCTCTTATTTCAGAAAGTTTTTCTATATCTGGCTAGCTCTTCTAGTCTGCAGTCATAGCGCCCTGGCATCTGATCCCACCTGGTCTCAGAAGCTAAGCAGGGTTGAACTGGTCAATCCTTGGATGGGAGACCACTTAGGAATACCAGGTACTGCAGGTTAGGCAGAAGGACCTGACAACCCACTCCTGAGAAAGTCCACCACTCAAAACCCTATGAATAGTTGAGAAGTACTGACAACAGTGCTGGGCATGGCACAGTGTTAGAGAGCGTTTTGCTCTGTTGTACATAGACTCTCCATGAGTCAGACCCAACTTAATGGCACCTAACAACAACAAAACAATAGTTCTTCTAGGCAAATGTTCTGTCATTGAGCTGCACACTAAGCCCCATTGTGTGTATGCATGGAGTGTGTGTGTGTGTGTGCGTGTGTGTGTGTGTGTACATGTGTGCGATAATGAGGAATTGAACCCAAGGCCTTACACATGCTAAGCCACATCCCCAGTCCATTTTTTACTTTAATTATTTTGAGACAGTGTTTCCTTAGGTTCTGCCAGCTGCCTCAGGCCTTGAACTTGCTATCTTCCTGCCTCAGCCTCCTGAGTCACAGGAATTACAAGTGTAAGCTACCATACCCAGATTTTTTGTGTTTTATTTTAAGATGTATTTTGTACAGATTGCCTCTGGCCTCTGGATAACTTGCAAAGATTTTTGATTGAACTCACAATCCTCTTGCCTCACACTTCCAAGTAGCTGGGATTAAAAGCATGTGCCATGGCACCTAGCTCAAGGAAATCTTTAGAAAGAGGTTATTGACCTCGCTAATCATGAAAATATTTTTCTTTATTAAAACACTTCACATATAGAGGGAACACTTAGAAATATCCTTACCCCACTTAGTTCCCTTTTATGCTGATTTTGCATGGATATTTGTGTACTCAGAGACACAGAAATATTTATATATGTATTATTTACATGTAAGCATGATGTTCTTTGCAAACTGTATAAGTATATAAATATGTTTCAAGTGAAAAAATATTTAAGGTTGTAAGCCAATTCTTTTATTATGATTGCACAAGAGGGGAAAGTAATTTTTACAAATATGGTCCTAAAAGCCTTTCCAAAATCCCTTCTAGCACTTTTTCTGGCTTCTCCCATCCTTTATTGATATGATGTGCATAATAAGGACCACACAGAGTTTCTGTTTATATATTTTTTTAATCACATAAAAAATAAAAAGGAAGGCTGAAAACTTTTTAGATAGTGTTACTTAGTGTGACTTTTCTCTTACTATGGCATATACTAGCAAAAGTAAGAAAGACATCTTTAAGTAAAAACATCAGATGAGTATGGGAAGACATTAATATTAATTATTATCACCCCCAGAAGTCTTGTACATGCTAAGCAACCACTTTGTCATTGAGCTACATCTGCCTCCTTTTTAACTTTTTCTCCCTTCCTTCCTTTCTTCCTTCCTTTCTTTCTTTCTTTCTTTCTTTCTTTCTTTCTTTCTTCTTTTCTTTTTTTTTATCTTCAGCATGTGCCTTGCTAACCAATCACAGCTTTATAAGCCTTGGCTCACTGGTCCTCTGTCTTAGTTCAGCTTTCTGTATCATTAAGTATTGCCCCCCAAAGTCTTTGATCTGTATGAACTTTCCTTCTTAAGAGTCAGGTAAACATTCTGCCTGTTAGGACAGAGGTAATTATAAGCTAGAAGGAGACATACAATGTTGTTAGGAGATTATCAAAGAGTAGAGACAATTTTTCATGATGAAATCATCAGGATTAAAAGAACATTTTAAAAAGTCCTTTTAAGAATAGTAGGATAAAGAAATCACTAAAAAATGTGGATAGATAGATAGATAGATAGATAGATAGATAGATTATGGACTATTGTAGAAGTACGTCTAGCTTCTAGAACTATAGTTGCCAAACTGGCCTGCACTCCAAATGTAGCACACTCCCTGCTTTTATTGTTAAAGTTTTGTTAGAATAAGCCACGTTCATTTATTTATGCATCCTGCATGACTGTTTCATCTCTACAATGGCAGACAGCCTTAACCCAAGCCATTTAGCCTGTACATTCTTAAAATTTGACTGTCTCTTTACAGAAAAGAGCTTGCTGACACCAGCAAGTTTCCTGGGTAGAGTCAGTATGAACAAAAAATAACAACGGAAGGTAAGACCAAAATTTCTTCTCAGGTGCCAGATGCTGGACTCCTGGGTCCACAGGCCCAGGAATAAACACACAGATAGCAAAGGCAAGGGAGAACAAAGATGATAGGAGATTTTATTGAAGAGACAGACAAGAGAGACAAAGTGGATCCCAACTGGGTAACCATAGGAATTTCCCCACCCCCACCCCCACATCATCTTTTATTGCAGATTCTTAGGGTGAGGGTTAGGAGACCCATTCTATTGTTTCTACCTAGATCTTAATTGATCAGGTAAGATGACCACCTGAGGTGATGAAGTCACTATACCCTTTCCTTGCAGCTTGGGTGATCTCTTGGAAACTCAGGTAGCCCAACCGGTTATCCTGCCTCAGTGGTTTCCTATCTTCAAGCCCCATTTCCCTAATCCTGCCTAAAATTTGCTGACCCCTTTCAAAAGTGGGAGACATCTGTGACTTAATGGAAAGAATATATTTTACCAGTGTTGTACCAAAGGTTTGGGTTTGGATTTCAGTTCAATATTTTCTAGTCCTGCAGCTTTAGGCAAGCCATATTAACCTTGGAATCCTCAATTTCCAAAGCCTCTGCTAATTTTGCACCTAACATTAGGATGAAAGTTGATAAATATTCTTGAATAACTGTGCACTATAAATATGCAGTGCCCCCTTAAGTTATCATATACATTTATATTTATATTTATTTTATTTTATTTTATTTTTCTGCAATACTGGGGATTGAGCCCCAGGCCTTGCTTATGTGAGCCAAGCACTTTACCACTGAGCTACAGACCCAGCCCTTTAAATTACTATTAACTTTAGCAATCATCTAGTGCTATTGGTCAAAATACTTTTTATATTTTCATCCTTCCACAGACTTTGTAGAAGCACAGTTCCTGTGGTTTTCCAGTAAAGTATGGCACAGAGCTTGCTGTGGCCAAAGAAATGGGAACAAAGTAACTTGGAAAAGGACTTGGTGGTTTAGTGAGAGGAATCTTTGGGAAGGATCTTAGAACAGAAGTCATAAACAAAGGAAATGCAAACTAAATGTTTACTTAATGCATCATATTGGTTCACTTGTTGTGACAATGTTACTACAATAATTTAATATGATTACAACAGAGAAAACAGGATGCAGGATTTATAGGAATTCTCTAGACTATCTTTGCAACTTTTCTGTACATTGAAAACTATTCTGAAATAAAACATTTACTTACAAGATGATCTTGACAAGAATTCCTAGGAATGCACACATTCTCTAAATAATAATCAGGGCCTTCAAAGTGACATCAAGACTTAGAAAAAAATGTTTCCTTTACCACTGACACATTGTCAGTTTCAGTCATTCATTAATAAATTAATTTGTTCAAACAATTGTCACTGAAGAGCTGCTTTTATATGGTACCTCATACCAGACCCTGGGTACACATGTTGAGGAACAGCTCACATACTTTAATCAAATTTTATCTTTTCTATTTAAGTGAGGGAAAAATATGATCTTCAGTCCCTTCTGAATTTTACTTGCTTTTATTACACTAGCATTAATATTAAAATGTTTAAAGACAAAATCCTCAGTTTTTAATGAGTTGAGTTCAGGCATCTCTGCAACAGGCATATCTCCTAAATTTTCTTTAAAAAAAAAAAGGATATAAACCTTAACAGGCCATCTTGACTCAAAAGTAGAACACAGAAATCATTGTTAAGAAATGAAAATGTAATGCAGAAGGAAGCAGAGCAGAGCTCTGCAGCATGATGCAAATCAGCCCAACTCCCTGGTGATTAGTAATTGGCAGCAGCCCTGTTGACGAGTGTACTGAAGACAGAGAGAACTTTCTTAAATTTAGTCAGTGTTAAACAGAGACCCCAGAATAGTCAAAGACAGAAAATGGGAATTGAACTTCAACAATTTCAAACTAGAAGATGGAGAATTTTTTACTATCTTTGCTCTAATACATGATGGCAGCTATGTCAGTGCGAAAACAACAGAGACATAAGAAATTTAGCAGAATGTGCAAAGTAAATGAAATTCACAGAGTTTTGGCTCTTGGTGTTGAGAAATTTGAATTTGTTACTACTAAATATTAATTTTGGGAGAAGGACCTGGCAGCCCCCTCCCAAAAAATCAATCTGCCATTGAAAACCCTATGAACAGCAGCGAAGCACTGACAATAGTGTTTTCCCTGTGGTACAGAGGGTCGCTATGAGTCGGATACCGACTCGACGGCACCTAACAACAACAACAACAAATATTAATTAGGGCTGGGATTTGGCTCAGTTGGTAGACTGCGCTGCAGTCTCTGAGGTCCTGAGTTCAATTCCCAGCACTGCAAAAATGGGAGAAGGGCCTGGCAATCCACTCCCAAGGCAATCCCGAAACAGTCAGCCATTGAAAACCCTGTGAGGGTCGCTATGAATCAGATACCAACTCACGGCACCTAACACACACACACACACACACACACACATTAATTATGTCTGCAGCCATACCACCCTGGCATCCTATTCCATCTAATCTCAGAAGCTATGGTTAGTCCTTGGATGGGAGACCTTCTGGGAATACTAGGTGCTTCTGGTTAGGGAGAAGAACCTGGCAACCCACTCCAAAAACAGTCTGCCATCAGAAACCCTATGAATAGTAGAGAAGCACTGACATAATGCCAGGCATGGCACAATGTCGAGCATGGTAGTGTTGGGGAGTGTTTCATTCTGTTGTACATAGGGTGTCTATGAGTTGGACTTGACTCTATGGCACCTAACAACAGCAACGTATATTACTTATACTTTGTTTTGTGAATACATGTACCCCTACACACACACGCACGCACACACACACACACACACACACACACACACACACACTGTAAACTATATAGCAAACTTTGTAAAATTTTCAATCCATAGTGTGAATTTCAGTCTAGTTTTTCTTAAAAATTCCCTTTTTGAAGTGGTGTGTGTGTGTGTGCATGTACTTTTTTGTAAAGGCCAGATGGAATGGATGTGACAGTTTTTTCAAGCAGATGATGATGTACTGTGTGATTTTTATATGCTGTTTTACAGCAGTGTTATGCATTAAGAATTAATATTTCAATTTAAAGATTAGGAAATGAGTTCATATAAATTAATTACTCACTACAAAGCAGCTATTGGCATTGGATCCAGATTCAAACTTATTTTCCCAAAAAGAATAACCAAGATTTTGATCATCAGAGTAGGCAAAATTACTTATGATTCTGTATCTCTTTTGGAATGAAGCTTGGCCACAATGATTCCTGAAGGGTATACTGAGCATAAAAGCATGTGGTGTAGCTGATGAAACTAAAAAGTATTGGCCGGTTATAAAGAAGAGAGCAGAAACTCTGATTCTTTAGCATGATTATTCTTGAAACACTGAAATCTTTATTCTTGAAAAGCTGAATGCATGGGGTCTGGCAGAGGGCTATGAGTGGGCAAAAAAGACTCCCATGAGAAACAATTACTACAATGAAATTAGCAGAGTAGTGTTTGGATCATCCAGTAGCCTGGATGGGTGTTTTTCTTGTTTGTTTGTTTGGCTGGTAGATCATTTGGTTAATTAATATTGTCTCCCCAACTTACTACTGGTGTCCTTCTTTAACTTCTACACTTTACTGATTTTTTTTCTGGAAATTTTAAGATTGAAACATATCAAATATTAAATAATATATACACTATATACACACACTAACTCTTGAATGGTTTACGTAATAATAGCAAAATAAACACCTAAGTGATTAATGCCCAACTGAAAGTTTTGTAATCTTCAACCTATCTGTGACAGTTAGGCTTGATTGTTAACTTGACTGAATTGTTGTTGTTGTTGTTAGGTGCCATCGAGTCGGTATCCGACTCATAGCAACCCTCATAGGGTTTTCAATGGCTGACTATTTCAGGATTGCCTTGGGAGTGGATTGCCAGGTCCTTCTTCTATTTTTGCGGTGCGGTGCTGGGAATTAAACTTGGGACCTCAGAGACTGCAGCGCAGCCCTCTACCAACTGAGCTAAATCCCAGCCCTTATTGAATTAAGGGATGCCTAAACTACACCCCTATATGCATCTGTCATGGCATCTCCACAGAGGATTAACATGTAGGTGGCACATCCAGTAGGCTGGAGGTCTGGGGGTAATAAAAGAAAAAACAAGAAGCCAGTGCATAAAGGCAGACAGGCTAAAACTCTTCCAGAGCAGGGCATGTGTCTAATTGCCACTGTCCATGGATACCAGGCTACAGTTTTCTCAGCTTCCACACGGATTCAACACCTGACTTTCCAAGGCTCTTCCAGTCTTCAGCATCAGGTGGAGAGTTTTCAGGTCTCCAGCTGTTTTACGGAGTAGCTACTGGTCTCTCTGCAGGTGAGGCCGTGGAACTACCCCACCTGCAACATGTAAACTAATCCAATAAATCATATATATAGGATCTATTTCTCTGGAGAACCCTGATTGGTACATTGCCTTTATTCTTCTCATTTCTATTCTCTGGAGAATACTGATTGATACACTGCTCTTATCTTTCTCTTTTCCTTCTTGCAAGAAGTCATATAAATTCTGAATTTCCTTGCTTTTCTCCATAGTTTAACCACCTACATATATATCTCTGTTTAATGAAATGTTCAGTTTTAGATGGTCTTGACCCTTGTGTAAACAGGATAATCATGTATGCTTCTTTTACTCAAAATTATGTTTGACATTCACCTTTGTTGATATGGATGAATTCTTGTTTCCTGTAGTTATTATTCCATATCATAACTACTTCATAGTTTATTTACTCATTCAGTTGGGCTGAACATTTAAGGTCTTTTCCAGTGTTTTACTAATAATGGTGCTGTCACTGAGAATCTCCAGTTGTCAGTTTCCTGATCCAGAGCACGTGTTTTAAGTTTACCTAGGAGAAGTTGCTTGTATTGTAGCATGAACATGCTAATGTTTGCTGATAATTTCAATTTTTTCCCCCAAAGTGGCTATATCACTTTATACCTTTACTGACAATGGATGATAATCCTCATTGTCCAAATCCTCATCAACATGTTATATAATCCAGTTTCATAATTTTACAAAACTAATCTATGTGATTCACTGGTTTAGGGATTTTAATTTTTGTTTCCCTGATAATATGATTGAACAGCATTCATGTTTGTGGTAATTTTGTTTCTACCTCTGAGAAATACCTCTTTGTGTCACTTCTCTATTTTCATCTCTTTCTTTTCAATAAATAAGAATTCTTTATATATTCTGGACACAAGAGCTCTGTCAATTATATGTGCTATATATATCTTCTCTTTGCTAATGATTTGCCTTTTTTATTCTCTATGGTATTTTTTGCTGATTAAGAGCCTGTATTTTCAATTTTAGTCTTGCTAAATTTATTAGGCTTTCTTTTATACTTTATATTTTTACCTCCATTATAAATTCTTTAAATATTACTTTTTGGGAGTATGTTCCCTAGGTTAGGGGGACTATTTCTGATTTGTTGAATTTGTTCTTCTAACATATAGTGATAGTATTTACAGCACCAAGGCCTACTTAAACTCAGTATTTAAGTTTTTCTTTAAATGTAAATTTCCTTAAACATGGTTATGTCCTTCTCTCTCCCATCTTCCTATCTAAGCCTTCTTTGTGAGGTACTGCTATAAGTAATTGAAAATTATCCTGACCACCTCATATGTCAAAATTAATAACCACTGCATGTTGGCTTAAATTTCAGCTCCTTCTGCCAACTTTGGCTCACATAGGATACACTTCCTGAAAAGGTCAGGGACTTGAGACCTTTCATCGCTTGTCAACTGATTGTAACCTGGAATCACAGCAGCAAGGTTCTATGATTTCCTTTAGGATGTGAAATAATATTTTGAAAGAAAGAAGGAAGGAAGGAAGGAAGGAAGGAAGGAAGGAAGGAAGGAAGGAAAGAAGGAGGGAAGGAAGGAAGGAAGGAAGGAAAGAAGGAAAGAAGGAAGGGGAAAGAAAGAAAGAGAGAGAGAGAGAGAGAAGGAAGGAAGGAAGGAAGGAAGGAAGGAAGGAAAGAAAGAAAGAAAGAGAGAGAGAGAGAGACAAAGGTGGGAGGGAAAGAAGAAAAGGAGGGAGGAAGAGAGAAAGAAAGAATAAAAGGAAGGATTTCTTTCTAATCCCACATACATTCTTTATTGCAGCCAGATCTATATCAAGATGCAATCATTTACTCTGGTTTTAAATACATTTGAATGGATTGTTTACCTTAAAAATGGTACAATTAAAGACTTTTAGGTTTCTATCCAGGCATGCAATGTGGCTCTTAGCCCAGGCTTGCTCCTAACCACAAAATCTTCCACCAAACAATAGGTGTTCAGAGATAATTGGCATTGCTTGTAAGAAATACAAATAAACTTCTAAATATTCTTCCATTCTTTTCTATGAAATGAAAAGCAATATTTCAATTTAAGGATGTGCATTCTAACCTTAGTACCCACGTCAAAATCATTCTCTCTCTGCTTTATTTTCCTCCTCTACTAAACCAGAATATCAATTAACAATTGCAGTTATTTTCAAAAACTACATTTACTGGCTTAACAGTTTTCTGTAAATGAAGACCTCACCTTTTCAATCGGTCAGTCAGTATATGTCCTTATTATTGGTTAATCAGGGTTATTCTGAGGGGACAGTGAAGCACTTCAAACATCTCATATTTTGGGGTACAGATTGGAGGTAATCAGTCTAAGTATAACTCGGCACAATATCTGACTCCAGATGCTTTTCAATGAACTTTTTTTACTACTAAAACTAAATTCATTGCATTTCTATTTTCTAACCATATTTTCATTGGATTTGTCAACAGATAAGAATTTATATTATTTTCAATATAAGTTGGATTTGATTATAAATTAATGCAACAAAATTCAGATTCAATTCTAAGGAAGTAAGAATTTTGAATAAAGCATGTTTGACTTTAAACATTTTCAACAAACATTTTTTATCCCTCTCACATACAGAGTATAAAATAAATTTTAAATTAGGAAACAGAAAAATATTTCTTAAGTACTATTTGCTGCATGGAGAACATGGTGTGAGTTCATATATGAATTCTTATTATAGAGTAAAAACTTCCATTGCTACTCTGTAATTGTTCTAAACTATTTATTGAGTATTAATTTATGAGGAGTATTTCAGGCTAGGCTGGGATTTCACTCAGTTGGTAGAGCGCTGCTCTGCAGTCTCTGAGGTCCCAAGTTAGAGTCCCAGCACCGCAAAAAATGGGAGAAGGGTGTGGCAATCCACTCCCAAGGCAATCCCGAGACAATCAGCCATTGAAAACTGTAAAAGGGTCACTATGAGTTGGACATGATTCGATGGCACCTAACAACAACAACAAATGTCAGGCTAACTCTTATCCCTGCTATCATGAAATTTAAAACTTAATGGAAAACAAAGATAATAAAATAGTTTTAGTAGGCATATCTCCCAGTCTAGAGGGCTCCATGAAATATAAATTCTTTTTCTGTAACTTAGTATTTGTCTCCAAGTCCCCATTCTGCTGGAAGAAAATGACCTCAATCCTTCTGAGAGTTTCTATTTTCCTGATTTATGCCCTGGATCATGGGTCATTGTGGGGACAACATCTATAATACTCAACCGTGGTCATGGTGGCCCAAGAATCATTATTGTCTGAATTCAATGACCCCTTCAGATCTTGTCACTTTCTTTGTTGCTTCTGTGCTATGTTCGTAGCAAAACAATCACGTATTAGATATACTATTTTTCTAACCACTCTGTGCAACTATTTCTTCCATTGGGTCATTAGGAAGTGATCTTCTGGTATATCTGCTTCCAATTAATCTCTTCCCTTACCAGGCATGAGTTGGGCAGAAGGCGGAATTATTTTCTAGTCTTAGAGAAATTTCTTCTCACTTCTGGTTTCAGCCAGGAAAACTCCCCTCTGAAGAAGTCATACTTAAATCTGTCACCTAAAGTAAAAGAAGTTTCCAGTCATGTACAGATGGAAAGGAAAATACTTTGCGTAAGTTCTGCATGGCCTGATTGTGTTAGGAGAAACTATTCTAAACATATTACTCAATTGTTTTTCCCAATAACCTCAGAAGAAAAGCACTTTTGATGTTACTGATAAAAATTATTATAGTAGCCGGCCATAGTGGCACACACTTGTAATCCCAGTGGCTTAAGAGGCGGAGGCAGGAGGATCGCAAGTTTGAGACCAGAGGCAGTCTGCATAACTTAGCGAGACCCTGTCTCAAAAACTGGAAAAATGCACGGGGGTGCTGGTCAGTGGTCCAGCACTTGCAGAGCATGGAAGCGCAAGGCCCTGGGTTCAACCTCCAGTACCACACACACACAAAAAATATAATTCATATTTCTAGAAATTCCAAAGCTTTTTATATAGGATATATAAACTAACTATTTTAATGACAGGAGTAGGATTTAGCTCAGTAGCGCACTCTGCAGTCTCTGAGGTCCCGAGTTTGATTCCCAGCACTGTAAAAATAGGAAAGACATGGCAATCCACTCCTGTGGCAATCCACTCCCGAGGCAATCCCGAAACAATCAGCCATTGAAAACCCTATAAAGGTCACTATGAGTTGGACACGACTCGACAGCAGACAGCACCCAACAACAACTTTAATGACAGTACCTGATATGATTGACAAGAAAACTGTGTGAGATAGGATATACTGGAGTGTTTGACCTTGGAAGAAGGGAATGAATTCTCTGAAATATTAATATATAAGTGAATCCTAAAGAATAAAGAGGAAGCCACTGAATGCAAAGGTAAAAGGAAAAATTCAGGCTAAGAAGATAGTGTGTGTGAGGACTCTTAATGATGGAAAGGTGAAATGTGTGATGAGTCAAATGAAGACAAGCACATAGAGCAAAGATTAGAGCATAAAACATGCAGCTAAAGAATAAAGGAGCAGAGATCCTGCCAGAGCTCCAAAGCCAGAATGAGTATTTGAAACCATACATGGTTTTATGATTACCTCAGTGATAAACATCTTAATGAACTGAGATTGCAGTTCTAATAGAAGTTGAATAAGTCGTAGATAAAATCCAACAATTCTAAAGTTGATATTGTTAAGTGCCGTTGAGTTGGTGTCTGACTCATAGCAACCCTATGTACAATAGGTAAAATGCTATTGTCAGTGCTTCTCTGCTATTCAGAGGGTTTTCAGTGGCTGATTGATTTTGGGTAATAAGCTGCCAGGTCCTTCTTCCAAGCCTATAATACCTGGTGTTCCCAGGTGGTCTCACATTCCAAGTACTAACTAGGTTGACTCTGCTTAGCTTCTGAGATCTAACAGGAACAGACACCACAGTAGTATGGCTGCAGGCAAAGCTGATATGGACCTTACACATTATCTTATGTTGTTGTTGTTAGGTGCTGTCAAGTCGGTATCTGACTCATAGCAACCCTACCTACAATAAGTGACAGTCTCCCATCCAAGTTGTAACCAAGCCCGACCCTGCTTAGCTTCCGAGATCTGATGGGATCGGATGCCACAGGGCTACGGCTGCAGGCCATTATTTTATAGATTAACTAAAATCAAGAACCCCCATGTATCTGTCATCTTGTCATGCTGTGGAGGATGGCATGTTGCTGTGATTCTGAAAGCTATTCTGCTGGTATTTCAGATACCATCAGAGACACCCATGGTGGGCAGGTTTTAGCTGAGCTTCCAGATTAAAAAACATTAGGGAGAAGGACTTGGCAGCCCAGTCCCGAAGCCCTATGAATAGCAGAGAAGCACTGTCAAATATAACACCAGAAAATGAGCACCCCAGGTTAGAAGGCATTCAAAATACAACTGTGGAAGACTTGCCTTGACAAAGTAGGGCCAACCTTACTGACAGGAATGGAGCAAAACCCCTGAGAACTCCTTTTGCTGATGTGTCACTATTCAAAATGAAAAAAATAAAATAATTGCTGCAATAATGGGCTCAAACATAAAAATGATTGTGTGCACGGCACAGTGTTGGGGAATGTTTCATTCTGTTGTACACAGGACCACTATGAGTCAGATCCAACTCCACAGACCTAACAACAACAACAAAATTAAGAAAAATAAGCATGAAAATTAAGAAAAATGAACAATAAAATTAAGAAAAATGACCTGAGTAACCAGTAAGAAGCAGTGGATGTGCCACACATTTGTTTTCTAGACTGTAGCTAATGGTCCAAGATGGCTAAACCTTAAGAAGTAACTATCAGATTGTATGAGATAGGACAAAAAGACCAGTGACATGTATGAATGTTTTCTTTAGAGCTGACCATACAAATAGTGACAAAAATGTAGACTCTTTACAATTACACGTTTGGAAAAATATGACATATTTCACTCCAATTACAAAGAGCTCATTGGTATCATTTTTATGATAAAGATCTCACTTTAGAAAAGAGATATCACACATCCACTTTCTTGTTTTGGCAAGCCACCTGTACTGCTCTCTGTTAGAGAAGGAAATTGCACCTGAGATAACAAGTCTCCACTTCACCAAACCAGTCTGTCAGATTCTTTCTCATACACACCCTCTGTGGTGGGCTCAGTCTGAAGTAGCCTCAAGCTATTATCATTCTGCTCCTTAATTAGATGGAAAATTGACTTACATGAAGATTCCATACAGAATCTTACACTAAGTGATGGGGGAGGGACTTATAAAAACTTTGGATTCTGGATCTGAATTAGATTGCAATAAATCAAGAGAAGAGGCAAACTGGAGACTTCAGTCCTAGCTGAGGGGAGGGAAATTTTTTGAGGACATTTTACAAGACAGTCACTTGGTTGAGTGTATCCCAGAGAGGGGCTGGTATAATAAGGCCCTCGCTACTCCAGTCTATCAGAATCTGTTGCTTTGGCTACTTGAAAAGGATCTGGTCTTAGGACTGTGGTTTCAAAGTACAGGAAAAGGATCTTGTTTGTGAATAATTCCTTTCTTATTGCTAATACTAACCTTTCTCTTCATGTTAAGAAAAAATTGCAAATGCCAACACCCCTGGTAACAGTTACCTTATTTTACTTAAAAGAGTTTCAAAATTTATTGAGGAGTACATGAGCTGTACCACATACTGTGGAATAAGAGTGACCAAAATATTCTAGCTTCTTATAAAGAAAAGATCAGAGAAAGAATAAAATCACTGAAGTATATGGTACAGCAGGGTACAGGCCAATTGACACACATAAAGAAGGATTAAAGTGAAACAAGAAAAGATAAGAAGCAATTAACTGAGTTATAATAAGCATCAATGAGAAACCATTTGCTGTCGAGGAATGTTTTCTAACACACAGCACTTTATTTTGTGGGGCTACATAGGAAACTGCCTGTAGCCATACCATTGTGGTGTTTGATCCCATCAGATCTTGGAAGCTAAACAGGGCTGGGCCTGTTTAGTACTTGGATGGGAGACCACCTGGGAATACCAGGTGCTGTAAACTTGGGAGAAGGGCCTGACAGCCCACACCCAAAAAACAATCAGCCATTTAAAACCCTATGAATAGCAGAGAAGCACTGACCATACTGTTTCGCCTATTGTGCCTAGGGTTGCTGTGAGTCAGACACTGACTCCACAGCACCTAACAACAACAACAACATAGAAAACTGCATCTCAGAGTACTCCACACGAGGGAGAATGAGGAAGGATTTATCCTTCTGGTTCCCTCTCATCTCCAGCTTCACATTCGTCGTGGAAGTCTAATTCTTTTAAACTTCAAAGGCACTCCATTTAATCCCTCAGTGAACATTCAAATAGATCTCATGTTGTCCCATGTTCACCCAAAAGTCCAAAGATGGATGCATGGCATGAATAGAGCTCAACCTGAGACTTAAAATTAGGGTGCTAGAACAGGTGGCAATAGTGGTCATGGGAAATGGGAGGCAGGTGGTGTCTTGGAGAAATGAAGCTGTCAAGGATACTGAGGTGAAGCAGAAGGATTACGTCTAGCATGTTGGACTCCTTGCTGCATCACATCTCATGCCCTCCAAAACACCTGCTACCACACTACCTTATAAGACATCTTTTTAGTTGACTTCTGATTATTTTTCTCACAGAATGAAGATACTTACACTTTCAAAAAAAAAAAAGGAAAATCCCCATCCAATCAGATATATAACCACCTTCAATATCATACTTAGTTGTCATCTGCTAGAAGCCTAAGTTGGTAGGACACAAAAAAGCTACAGTGTCTGCTCTAAAGGTAGATTCATTATATTTCTCCTCTACTACCCATTCTAGATCTTCTTCCTTCCCAGGAAGCATTTTGGTGTTTACCACAACCAGAAGGAAAGTGATCCAAGCCAACTGGTTTTCCTTCTGCTGTGTCTCAGCTGAGTCATCAACAAGCTATCCCATTATTCTATCAGGCCCGTTGCTTCTGTGTGATTGAGTACATGGTCATGGCCCATTATGGGATATCCTCATTAATAAAAGTGTACCTTGACCTGAGGCAATGTTATATGGGAGAACCTACCCATGAATAAGCATTTTGTAAGAAGAATCCATATATGAAGTATGACTTTAATTTTCTAAGGCTGCCCATTGTAAAGCCATCATATTCCTACCTGCTCCCACTGAGGAATGTTGTAAGTCTCTGTTTCTGCTTTGTGAGACATTATGCAGTTACTATAGTGGTGAAGCAGATTAAAGTGGTATGGAAGTGTGAGAAATATGTTTATCCATTTATTAATGGATTTCAAACTTTATCAAGTCTTATGTCAAATACACTACTTCCACATCATGATGGATTTGCTATTGTGCACACTCAGTGTCTGGATTTCAAGCTTTATCAAGTCTTATATCAAATACACTACGTCCACATCATGATGGATTTGCTATTGTGCACACTCAGTGTCTGGATTTCAAGCTTTATCAAGTCTTATATCAAATACACTACGTCCACATCGTGATGGATTTGCTATTGTGCACACTCAGTGTCAGAATTTGCTAGATCCAATAGCACCTAGGTCATGAAGGACAGTTCAGGACATACAGTCTTTCAATATTCCATAGTGAGGTGCTCAATCCCTTTTAGCACATCAGGAGTCATATCTCAAGTGGAGGACTGTTTCCAATTACTGAAGGCATGGCTTTGCTCTTCTTATCGGAACTTTCTAGGGAATTCCTATAGCATCTGTATCTCCTTTGTAGATTGTATTGTTCTAGAGGCAGAGGAGATTTCAAACTAGCAGCTTCCCACATTACCCAATAAAGTGGTCAAATAATCTTGCTTCTGTTACCTTTAAAATATAAAAAATGTTCATCAATGGTGATAAGAAGTATGAGATACAGGAATTCATTCTTAGACAAGAACTGGTGACATGGCCCCAGACAAATGTACCTCTAAAAGCCATGTATAAGGTATGTATGTCACTAGGATATCTACGGTACTCATTAGACTCAACTAGTATGCTGTGGTCCATATAATAGATCTGCTTGAAATCCTAAAATCATTCAATCACGAGTGTATGTTAAATTGCAATACTCACTAATCTCTCATTGGATAGGACTTATGAAGAATAAATGTAATATAATGAATAAAATTTTATTTCACCTATGCTTTGAGATTTTTTTTTCTGTCACTGGAATGGAGTTATTTTGTTCATGTCCCCAAGTTCTGGTAAGTTCTCAAGGTGAGTGAGAAAAGTGTTCTATAAGAGTGAAATGATCTACAAATAGAGATATTATGACTTAAGAGTGTCTAGGATTCAATGACAGAAGCCAGTGTGGGTGTTCTGGCTATCAGATGGCACTGGAGATCTGTGGACCTCACATCTTTCATCATAAAAGTAGAGATGCATTATCTAATTTATTGTGTTGTAGAGTTCAGGATAGTTACAAAAATAAAAGTATTAGAATGCTTAAAAGCATGACAGATATGAAAGAGACTGTAACTTGGTTACTGCATCATTCATGTTAGATTCATGCTCCCTGGCTCCATCAACATCTGTGTCCCTTTGTCTAAGAACAACTTATTACTAATTATATGAAGGAATTGCTTGGGATAGATAAGATTACTGTGAAGTTATTGCTTATATTCCGGAATGTTTATACTGTGGAGGTCATATCACTTTGGGAAGTCGGGGAATTTACTTTCTGAAATGGAGAAATCATTTGTGCCACCATTATTCTGTAGTTTCAATAGGAAACTGGTTTTACAATGCTAAGCTATTCATAGGCCATAGGGAGAAAAGTAGGAAAACACTGAACTGTTTAAATAGCCAGGAAAGCGTTCTTTTAGAAACTAGCTTTTACCCTGTGAAAGAGGACTGAGACTTACCAAGTCATGATAGAATCACATGGCAGAAGACATGCTGGAGATTAAAGTCAATATATTTATTATCATAGCACTTATTAGCTTGTATTTTCTATGCCTATCTTCTCTTCCAGTGATGTCCTCAAACAAATAAACTCCAGTTACAAAAATTGGTTGACAAAGGCACCAAGACAAGTTGTAGGAAGATGAATTATAGAGATTGGTTTATCTTCTCTTCTTATTTTCACTGAGGACAGGATGATCTCCTAAATCTGGGTAGAGTTTATTCTACTAAAGGGTAAATAACCCTCAATGTGATATCTGGAATGGTGAGACTCAGAAGCCAACTGGAAGTTCTTTCTTTTCCCTTTCCAAAAAGAAAGATAGCCCTCATGGAATCAACACTGGCCTTTTATGAGACTTTATTTCAAAAAGGCTATAAAGATATTTGTTTTGGGCTGTGGCTATTATCTAAAGACATAGTTACCTCACCAGATAAATCATTGTATATTTTCCAGGAAGCCATATAAAACACAGCAGTCAATGATTCATGAAAGATGAGGCTTATATTTTCCCTGTGTGTATGGTAGATTTGCAAGGATACCTATTGATGGAGGTCCAAAGGTTGGTAAGTTCTGGTCAGAGAAGTCTGATATAAAATTGTGAAATCATAATTCTACATAATATGCCTATTACATTTTTGAAATCCACAGAACACTTTTGTAATCTCATCCAGAAATCACCACAGTTTGCCATTAATATCATTTTTCAATGAGTGAACCGAGACTCAGAGTGGCAAAATCAAATAGTTCTTCCAGGAAGAACCATGGCAAGTGCTTACTCTTTCTGATTTTAGGTTCTGTGACTTTCAAATATGTAAGTGTTATTTCTATAGGAGTGGAGGTGGAGCATAACAGATGAGACCAAACTTTGGGTAGCAACTCAGAGCCCACATTTCCTCAATGTGCTTTCAGAGTTGGGTCATGTGCCTTACATGCCCAAAACACTCTTTTCTCATTGAATAGAAACTATGTGGTATATACAAAATAAAATAACAGCACAGAAGGAAACCTGTAACAGAAATCCATGCATAGAGACGGAATCTAGAAACCCTATCAAGCAAGGCAGAAAACCTTAGCTAAATTAGATGAGTAATCTCATTTCAGTACATCTTCTTTTGTGTCTAGTTCCTTAGGTAAATAAAATAGAAAGTCAAAGGAGTTAAGGGAAATGACTACTTTCAGATTCCTTTTCCAATCTGGAATGAACATTGTACAAGTCTGTACTGAACAATTTTTGAGGGTAGGAACTGAGAAGGGGAAGGTGTCCTTATTTGGCTGTAGTAGACTTTGCTGTTGCTTGCGGTCTTTTGGGGACCCTATAAAACCCAAGTTGAGCTGATATGTTGACATATTGGATGCCTATGAGCCTTTTCTGGCACCTGAATGAGAATGTCAGATGTATAGCAGCAGAGTAGAAATCTGCTCACGGGTTAGGTTTGACCTAGTGTCTGAACATGGCAATATTTTGCTAAAAAGAGCTAGATGTGCAAGAGAAGACATAAGAGCCCGTGGCTTCAACTCAAAACCAAGCAGCAAGCAATGCTAACATTTTGTAACTACTTGGTAGGAAGGAGGGGAGAAGGAAGGCATTTGGCAGATCCAGGACCCTCAAAATCTCACAGAACAACGGGCTGTTAACCAGATAATTCTGATGGTGTGAACTAAAGTCAATTGTATCTTGTTTCTCTCTTTCCAGTCCCTTTGTCTCAGGAAAGTGAACTCATTGAAAATATCTGTCTTATTGAGTTGGGATTAAATATTTTGTGTTTTTATATTTGGTTTTAAAGAAGACCATATGCAGATCATACTTGTGAAAGTATGGAAGGTAATAGCTGAAAAAAAGGCAGCTCCTTTTCTTTTTCCATAAGATTTAGAAATCAATAGGTATGAAAAACTATTCCTACAGTCATCTCGAATATTGGTTATAGGACTAATAACAAGAGCTACATTGACAAGGTACTTACTATACATCAAGAACAAGAAGCACTTCACACAATATTCTCCTAAAATTTTGTCAAAAATGCATCTTTTACAAATTCAGACTATGAGAACGTGAATGGGGAAGTGATTTGCCTAAATGACAGTGAGTTGGATAGGTGAGTTTCAGTCCCAAGATGTGATATAAGCCAGCCAGGATTGATTCTTTGTTTATGTTCTAGGTGTGAATTTCAAAGCACCTAATTTTCTGACTGGGGCTGGGATTTAGCTCAGTGGGTAGAACGCTGCGCTGCAGTCTCTGAGGCCCCGAATTCAATTCCCACCACCACAAAAATGGGAGAAGGACCTGGTAATCCACTCCCAAGGCAATCCCAAAGCACTCAGCCATTGAAAACCCTATGAGGGTCGCTATGAGTCGGATACCAACTCAACGGCACCTAACAACAACAACAACAATGTTCTGACTATTGTTCAAAGCAAGAGAGGTAAAAATACATGGTAGTTCCATAAGGTGAAATGTCTTAGTTGAAAGAGAGGGAGATGGAGAGAAAGTGGGAGAGGGAGAAAAAGAGAGAGAAGGTGGGGGGGAAGAGGGAGAAGGAAGAGGAGGGTCTCCTTTTGTTCAATTCTCTTTGCCCCTCTTTCCCTCGCTTTCCCTCTCCCTTTCTCCTCTTCCTTCCTCCCTGTTGTCTCTCTCCTCCTCTCTCTATCTCCCTCCCTACTGTCTCTCTCCTTCTCCTCTCTCCATCTCCCTCCCTCTCCATGCTCTTATCTCCTCTGCCAGGGATCCTCAAACCAGCTAGCAAGGATAATTATTAACTTAAAAAGCAAAACAGAAAATATGAACTCTCCAGGTATTGGAACTACATTTTTTCAACCTCCTTCAATATTCAAGTTATACTTATCTTTATTTCATTTGTAATCCTTTGAATTTTTATATGGTCCAATATCATTAAGTACCATAAAAAATGTCCTATATTTTAGGACACTTCATTATTATTATTATTATTATTATTATTATTATTATTATTATTATTCCAGTACTGGAGGTTGAACCTAGGGCCTTGCACTTGCATGCTTTGCAAGTGCTAGACCACTAAGCTACTGCCTCCAGCCCATTTTTTTACTTTTTTGAGTCAGGGTCTCGATAAATTATGCAGACTTCCTCTGATCTCGAACTTGCGATCCTCCTGCCTCTGCCTCCCAAGCCACTGGGATTACAGGCGTGAGCCACTGTGCCCAGCTTGACACTTCACTATTTTAGCTCCTGAATCTTTCCTTGGAAGCATAACTTGTGTTATGTGATTCATCTATTAAATAAACCTTTCATGCCTATTCCTTCTCACGTCTGTTTTACTGTTTCTTCAAGCTTGGATGTTGGGACTTGCCAGTAGATATATTTATCTCCTTCTCATCCTGACTTTTTTAGTATCCTATGCATGGAGCATACACAATAATCAGACTCTCTGAAGTTTACTCTTCTGGCACATATATCTCAGTTTCTTGTCTCTGAGCCTAAAGATATTCCTTTTTTTTTTTCAAATGGAGTAATAAACACTTTTCCCCCTATTTCTTCCATGATTTCTTTCAGTAAAAAAATCACATATCCATCAAACTACACCACCAATTTTATGTGTCGCACACAGCTTTTCTTCTCTCATCTTCCCAAAACAAAGCTGATCTTCTTTCTTTTCTGAATTTCCATGGTACATTTTGTTTTTCTTATTAATTACCACAGATCAGGGGCCTTGAGAAGCACTCTTTGAAATGGTTATTTCCATCAAGGAATTTCTTGGGGATTTCTCTAGTCATCAACAGGTCTAGGGAAGATGAAGGAAGCAGAAATTAGCAAAGCAAGAGTTGGATTGCAATGTTGCCTCTACAAGTGGCACAGCCAAGCCAATGGGGAACTCTGGTGCCCCCACTGGTCCTCCCATCATCCTAAATTACTATAAGTGGTCTTGGGCCTTTACACTTCTCTGTCTCATAGCAGTCACTGGTTATAGGACCTAGGCAAGGAGCCTGTCTTTGGTAGAGAGAAGTAGCAGAGAAGGATTCCACTGTGAACCATCAAAAGCTGCTAATACTCTCAGTATCTATGAGAATATGAATGCTTCTACTCTGAAAAAAAAAAGAAAGAAAACGGAGATGTGAGTAAAAGTGTGAGGAATGCACCACAGTATCCACTACATAAACTTATATAGAGTTTGGCATACTCAGGTTTGTAGGTCATGTCCTTAGGTCTTAGAAACTAGAAATTGTGTGCTAAAGATTTCTTGAATTCTTTATAATAATACATAAGAAACAATCTATAAACTTGCTGAGATGGATTTGCTTCATGCCGTTTTACAGAATTTCCCCTTTAAAGACACTGTAATGAGGTTTACCAAACACAAGTGATCCCTTTTTTACAGAAGAGAAAACTGAGACCTACAATGATAGCTTGCATTTAGTCAGGGACATAATTAATGTAAAAGTTTCAGTGAATAAACATAGGCCCAGTACATTTTAGGCCAATTGTCTCTGAAAACAAACAAATGAACAAAAGCCCTAGGAAAATTTAATTAACCACATATAACTAGCAGCGATACCAGGGCTAAGGTCAGGTCAAGGATCAATAACCTTGCTCCCTAAACTCCTTCTCAAAAGTTCCTGCTTCTTGTCCTCCCTGTGGTGCCTCAACTTGATAAGTTATTAGACTTCCTTTTGGCACATATTCATAGGCAAAGAAACAGAACTTTCAGCTGAGATTTAAAACAACTTTGGCCCATTGCCCAGGGCTCATACTGTGGAGAAAACAGAAAGTATCTTCTAAGAATTTTTAAAACAACCACTGAGAGGAAGGTGACCTGAGATACAATTTCTAAAATCATTTTCAGGAGTCTTTCCACAGTCACTAACTTAGGTGAAGTCATAAAGAAGCTTTTAGAAGAAAACACTGTCCCCTTTCCTCTGCCTCTCCTGTTCCCTGCTCACTTCCCAGCTCCATGACAACACTTTTATACCTTCCACACACACATACCCTGAATTTTAGCTGTAACAGAGAAAGCTACTTGTGATGCAGCATATTTCCAGGAAAGACTGGTAAGGCCCCTGCTTCCCCACCCAAGATGCGCACAGGAATCTGTTCATGTTGCACAGATGTGGTCCGCTACATAGCAGGATTTTGCCTTCAGTGCAAAGCCTGAGGACATCAGAAGACTAGGACAGAGAGAGAGAGCCTGGTTCTGACAATTGCAAAATTGAGTCCTAGGCATTTCCACTTTTGCTAGTTACCTCTTTTTCCTTTGAATTCTTGATGTATGAGGAGAGACATACATATAAAATTACATATTGTCACTCTTGGGCTGGCTTTATTTACCAAAGTGTTAGAGAAGATCTATTCTGTTCCATGCCTGGCCAATTATTCTTAAATGTGGCTTTTGCAATGTCAAAAGCCATCAACCACTCCAAACAATAAATGTAACATCAAATCCTTAGCCTAGACTTCTTGACCCTCCACATCTATTTTCAAGCTATTATTCAAGCTCAGTTCTCTAGTTCTCCTTGGCACAAGACCTATATTACAGTAAAATCATCCTCCAAATTCTTCTGTTAGAAGTACATATTTCCCAAGGTTGCCAATTTAGACAATCTGTTTCCTTGCAAACACTGGTTGCTAACATGCAGTTTATGACTCCCCAAAGACTGAATTTGCAATTGCTGTTGTTGTTAAGTGCCATCAGTTTGGGTCCGACTCATGGTGACCCTATGTACAACAGAAAGAAACACTACCCAACACTGTGCCATGCATATGATCATTTTTATGCTTAATCCCATTGTTGCAGCCTCTGTGTCAATCCAATCAGTAGAAGCTCTTCCTTTTCATTGCTGACCTACCACTTTCCCAAACACGAGGGAAGTCCTTCTCCAGGGATTGGTCCCTCCTGACAACATGTCCAAAATGCATCCAATAGACTTCTAACTCTTGATATTCAATGCGTTGATATATTTCAGTGACAATCAATTCACATGCTGGGCTGAAGTGATTCATATGTTTTCACAAAGACTATAGTCATAATTTATATTTTTACATAAATCATGCACACACACACACATGCACCACTTACATTTTCACACTTGCCCCCTTTTTCTGAGCTCTACATTTTCTACACTGTAAAAATATTTCTTGTTTATGCTGGTTGAAATTCTACTGATACTTCAAGGTCCAACCCAGACCATCTCTTCCTTGAAAACTTCTATTGGCTCACTTTGGAGTCCATTGTAGTTCACACCACCTTTTGCTTTGTATTGTTATCTACATTTATATTTTATCCTGTCTCCATTAAACAGTAGGCTGGAAAAGGGCCAGTTGTCAATCACCTTTTGTTTCTGTAATGACAGTCACAGTGCGCTGGACAGTGTCACTACTCAATGAAGAAATGAAAAGCATTTGATGTGTTTGTGTGTGTGTGTGTGTGTGTGTGTGTGTGTGTGCATGTGTGAATATACAAGGTGCAATAAAAAGATATGGTAAATGTTTAAATTTTAAAAATTATTACAGTAAAAGACACATTACCATTAATCTCCCCGTAAATACTCCTCTTGGCATCAAACACACTTGTCCTATGATTCTTGTCAGTTTCTGAAGCGGTTCTAGCAAGTCGTCTATCATGTGTATCTGTAGTAGTGCTACAGTGGCTGCCTCAGTGTCCTGAACTCACTCAAAACATATACCTTTCATAGTCATTTTGACTTTGGGGATGAGCCATAAGTCCCACAGGGCTAGATCCAGTGAATAAGGTGGATGAGGATACACAATAATATTTTTCTTTGGCAGAAATTGCTGTACCAGAAGCAATGTGTGACACAGAGCATTGTCATGATGGAGGATGAAACTAAAGACATTGATGAAAAAAATATATTATTAAACTGTTGGTGTGTTTTAGTATTTGATAGAAAATACACATATTAGAATGAATGAAATGTAATAAGTACAGACACACACACACACACACACACACACACACACACATATATATATATATATTTTTTTTACAGTACTGGAAAGTTGAACATAGGGCATTGCACATGATAGAAAAGTGCTCTACCACTAATCTATACCCCCAGTCCCCTTTCTATTTTTTATTTTGAAATAGTCTCACTAAGTAGTACAAGCCTGTACTTCCGACCTCAAACTTGCAATCTTCTTGCTTCAGCCTCCCCAGTCCAGCGGATTACAAATGTGCATATACCATGGGTCCTGTTTCCTTTTATTTTCTTTTATAAACTTTGCTATTAGGTAAAGTCTAGGGTAAATCTTGATTTAATTTTAATAAATGGTATGGGAAAAGTGTTAAATTAATTTTTCATAACTATAAGCAATTAATCTTAAGCTATTTATCAGAAGACTCCTCTTTTCCTATAGCACTGCCATAGTACCTTTCTATCAATCCCTAAAAATATTTGGTCTATTTCTAGGTATTGTGTTAATTTCCATTTGTCTATTTGTCCATCTTGGTGCTACAATAATGATTTTAAATCAGATTTTCTTGATACTATTTTGATTTTATAGCCAATACTGTATATATTCACACATGGCTCTTTTTTATATTTTCTTTGATACTTTTACACCTTTGGATTTATATATATTTTAGAAATTAGCTTGCTAATTTCTACAAAAGTATCCATATGAGATTCATAATTAGAATTTATTGGTTGTATGAATCAACTTTGGTAGACTTCATATTTCAAAACATAAAACCTTCTAACATTTCCACCAGGTATATACAATTGGCAGAGGGATGCTACAGACTTTCTGAGGATGCAGGTTTGATCCTCAGCACTGCAACAATGGGAGAAGGATGTTGTGGTTCACTCTAGCCACAATTCTGCAAGAATCAATCATTGAAAACACTGTGAGGATCGATATAAGTTGGACTTAACTCAATGACATCTAACAACAACATATACTTCCGTCTATTTAGATATTTTAAATTTTTTTCTTAGTACTATTTCTCAGTAGGTAATAACTTTTGTTAAATTTAGTTTGAAGGGTATGATATTTTTGTTTCTATAATAAATGTCTTTAATGTTCAATTCTTACTTATTTGAATATAATGGAATTTCATATTTCTTCATATTCAACAATGGTATATTCAGTGATTGCATTTAGCTTTTTGTCTATAGTATTCTTTTGATGTTTCATGTAGAAAATTAAATAATGATAGTTGTATTTCTTGTCAGGGCTGGCATTTAGCTCAGTTGGTAGAGCACTGCTCTGCAGTCTCTGAGGTCCCGAGTTCGATTCCCAGCACTGCAAAAATGGGAGAAGGAAGTGGCAAACTATTCCCAAGGCAATCCCGAAACAATCTGCCATTGAAAACTCTATGAGGGTCGCTATGAGTTGGACACAACTCAATGGCCCCTAACAACAACAACAACATCTTGTCAGGTCTTATACCTTTGCTTTATTTCTCTTGCTATATTTTATGTGTAATGATATTAAAAATGTTGACTATAGGTAATCCTATCAGATATTTATTTCTAATATTACCCTTTGGGAGAATTTTTTCACCATTAATTAAAATCAAAGTTCCTTTTAAAGTTACACCTGATGAAATGATTTAAGGAGGTCTTTATTTTCACTTTGTCCTTGCTTTTATTATTGATGATAAATTTTATTGGATGGTTTTTATGCATGTATTGTCATCATCATGTGGTTTGTATCTTTTTTCCTGCTAATTTGTGATCTATTTCCAAATATTAAACCAACATTTCATTCTTGAAATCAAGTCAATGTGATCATAAATCACATATTGTTTTCCTATATTTCTGGACTTAATTTTCAAATATATTGTTTAGGTTAGATGCATGCATTTTCATGAGATGTTGGTCTCTAATTTATTTTTCTTTCTTGCATGGTTTTTGTCAGTTTTTATATTACGGTCATGTTGGGCCCTAAAACAAGTTGGCAAGCATTTCTTATTTTTTTATTCTCTGGAAGAAGTTAAGATCGGAGTTTTCTTGTCCTTTACTATTTGGTGGAATTCACCAAAGAAGACCTTCGGGCCTTTAGATGTCTTTGTAGAATGTTTTTGTTTAAGAATATGCAATTTTATTCATATTTACTATTTTATTCTATGTTAATTTCAGTAATTCTGTTTGAATCTGAACTGGCACATGCATTACAATAAAATCTGCCCTGATATCATATTTCTTCTTAATCTGTAAGATATACATTGATGTGTTCTTTTTAATTTTTTAATTTTATTTTTACTTTTTTGTGGTACTGGGGATTGAACCCAGGGCCTCACGCTTGCAGGCTCTGCAACTGCTGTACCACTGAGCTGCACTCCCAGCCTGTTCTTTTACTTTCTGATACAGGGTCTTGCTAAATTACACAGACTGCCTCTGGTCTCGAGCTTGCGATTCTCCTGCTTCTGCCTCCGGAGGCGCTATAGTTATAGGCATGCACCACAGCACCCGGCTCTGTTCTTTTTTACTTTGATACTGATATTTTGTGACTTTATCTCTTGATAAAAATCCTGAAATTAACAAAATAAGAAAGGATAATAGAAGGAAAGGAAGAGGAATACATGTTTTGCTCTCAAGGGCAAAATCTGGATTTTACACACACACACACAGAGAGAGAGAGAGAGAGAGAGAGAGAGAGAGAGACATGTGAAGATCATTGGTTGAGAGGAAGGGGCTCAGTGGTAGAGAAGAGAAGGTGGATCGTGAAAGGGTAATTGGGAAGGTTAACATGAGCGTGTACGATAATACGTGTGTATGGAAATGTTGTAATGAAACTCATTAAGTTGAACACTAAAGAAAAATCTGGGCTGGGATTTAGCTCAGTTGGTAGGGTGCTACTTTGTAGCCTCTTAGGTCCCAGTTTCGATTTCCAGCACCCCCAAAATGGAAGGACAGGGCAACCCACTCCTGAGGCAATACCGAAACAATCAGCCATTGAAAACCCCATGAGGGTCACTATGAGTCAGACATGACTTGAGAGCACCCAACAACAACAACAAATAATAATAATTACTAATTTAAAAAATTTGTTGGTTTCTTGATGGATTTTTTAGTTCAAATTTTATTTAAAGATAATTATAGATACATAAAGTCTTATAGATAAATAACAGGGGAGAGCCAGTAGCTATTTTATCCAATATCTCCCAGTGACATCATTGTACAATAATATAGTTATTTTATTGCAGCAATTTAGAGAGACCATTCTAAAGTCTGTCTTACAATAATACTTCATTAGATACATTCCTTCTTTCTTTCCAGAGTATTATTTTCTGATGTTTGGGCTATCTTCATTTCCCTTTGGTAGTTTGTTGTTTTTGTTGTTGTTAGGTGTCGTCGAGTCAGGTCTGACTCACAGTGACCCTATGTACAACAGAATGAAACATTCTCTGACACTGTGCCATGCTGTGCACTATGCCACTACTTCTCTGCTTTTCATAGGATTTTTCAATGGCAAATTACTTCAGGATTGTTTCAGGAGTGGCCTGCCAGGTCTGTCTCTTGTTTTTGTGGTGCTTAAGATCAAACCCAGAGCCTCAGGGAGCACAGAGTGGCACTCTACCACGTGAGCTAAACCCCAACTTTGGTACCTTAGACCTTTTTTTATTTTTTATTTATGTGTTTTACCCAGATTTTATAGTTATTCTCAGTGGAAGGATTTGTTGGTGGGAAGGATAGGTCTTATAAAAGTTATTCAAATATGGTCAATTGCATGATTTAGCTCAACATTACATTTATTCAAATCTTTTATAAATAATTATAGAATAAAAATGTTTGAAGGGAGTTTACAGATTATGTACTCTAGTGGGTATCATTCTATATTTTGTGGCATCGCATAGGGAATGATGGTTCAATTAGCCTGGATTTTTCTTTCATATGTTTTATGTAGTAGGGCTATGCATAAACCCCAATTTAAAAATTGGATATTAATTTTTTTGTTAAAATCAAAGCTATTGACTAATTCATACTATAAAAAGTACTTTCATTACCTCCTGCTGCATAACAAAACATCATCAAATCTTAGTGGCTTCAAACAATGATTGCTTTATTATGTTTCAAATTTCTAAGAGCTACTAAGGTTAGTTAGTAGGCCTTTCTTCAGATCTCTCATGTAATAACAGTTAGATAATGACAGAAACTAGAATCATCTGGATCCTTGATCATTCTAATATGTGGGTATAAATAGCTCAGAGGTAAATCAGTGGGGGTTACTTGGGCCTCTTTTTCTCTAAAGTCAGACTCGACTTGATGGCACCTAACAATAACAACAACTATGGTTTGAATGGTCTCCCAGAGAGCATGTGCTGGAAATTTAATCCTCAATTCAAAAGTTTTAGGAAAGGGACACTAATGAGACGAGATTTGGGCCTGAGAAGTCCACCCTAAGAAATGGATTAATGATGTTATTATGGGCAGAAGTTCTTTACCATGGGTGTGGATTCTTTATAAAAAGGTAAGGCAGATCTTGACCTCCTCCTCCCCCTTCCCCTCCTCCTCCTCCTCCTTCTTCCTCTTCCTCTTCCTCTCCCCTCCCCTCCCTCTTTCCCTCCCTGCCCCTTTTTTTCTCTCTTCTTCATACTTGCCCTTACCCTTGCTCTCACCTTTACCTTGGTCCTTCCCTTCTCTCACCATCTCTTGCCTTCTCTTACTCTACTATGGAATGACACACAGGAAGGTCCTTGCCAGTTGCTAGCACTTTGATATGAAACTTCTCAGCCTCCAGAACTGAGAGGCATGTGTTTTCTGTTATTTAAATTATCCAACATCAGATGTTTTGCTATAGCAGCACAAAACAGACTAAGACAGGTATAGATTATTTCCATCATGGTAATTTCAAGAAAGCAAGCATTCTTCTGTGCCCACTCAGAACTTAAGAGATTCATTTGCCTGAAACAGAAATTGGCAGAAGTGCACGGTCCACTCTAATTAAGCCTTGGAGATCCCATTATTTCATTTCTGCCACATTTTATTGCTTGAAGCATTCATAAAGGCTCACCCACAATCAAGGAAAATGGCAGAGAGGGAGATAGAGAGCAAGCTTTTACATGCTTCATTTTATAATGGCACAAATTTAATAAGGTCTCACCCATACAACCACATTTAAACTAATTATCTCCCAAAGCCTTCATCTCCAAATGACGTCACATTGGAGGTTTGGATGTCAATGTACAAAATTGAGAAAACAAAATTCAGTCAAAAATATGGTGGAAACAAGTTATTATAGTAAAAGTTATGCTAATAATATCAAAATACCAAAAATTTTAATCTGAGTTATAATGATTTATCTTATAAAATATCCTATAGTTACTGGATGATGTAACTCCAAATGAACAGAAATAATAAATCTTTAAGACATAGTTTTAGGAAGAAAAATGTAGGTTTTTAGAGTGTCACTTTGAGAATTTGTACTTCCAGAGACTTACAAAAAGCTTTGGGAAAGAGCAGAAGCAGTTCTGCAAGGGAAATTCATAGCTATGAGTTCTATACTCAAAGGTTAGGGGAGACTCCCCCAAATAATGTAATTATACACCTTAAGGCATTAGAAAACAACAAAAAACCATCCCCAAAACTAGTAAAAGAAGAAATAACTAAAACCAAGGCAAAAAAATCAATGAAATATAAACTAAAAACAGAGGCATCAGGAATTATGTCAAGGACTTGTACTCCCCCTAAAAACCAAAATACAGAAGAAATGGACAATGTCTATTACCTACCAATATTCAATCCAGAGGATATAAATGACTTATACAGACCTATAACAAGTAAGCCTGTAGCCGTAGCCCTGTGGCATCTGATCCTGTCAGATCTAGGAAGCTAAGCAGGGTCGGGCCTAATTACTACTTGGATGAGAGACCATCTGGGAACACCAGGTGCTGTAGGCTTGGGAGATGGACCCAGGAATCCATTCCCAAAAATCAATCTGCGATTGAAAACCCTATGAACAGCAGAGAAGTACTGACAATAGTGTTTCCCCTATTGTATGTAGGGTCGCTATGAGTTGGATATGGACTTGACAGCACCTAACAACAACAACAGCATAACAAGTAATGAAATTGAGGCAGTAATGAAGAACCTTCCAATGAAGAAGAACCAAGTTTCTCACAGATTCACAGTTGAGTTCTATTAAGCCTTTAAAGATGAATTAATATGTATCTTCCTCAAACTATTCCATGAAATAGAAAGTGAAAGTATACTTGTTGCGTCATTCTATGAGGCCAGTTTTATCCTGACACCAAAACAAGATAAGAGCAGAATAAAAGAAGAAAACTGTAGACAAATTACTCTGATGAACATAGATGCAACAAGCCTCAATGAAATACTTGCAAACTGAATACAGAATCACGTAAAGAGATCATACACCACCTCCTAGTGGGCTTAATTCCACATATGCAAGCATGTTCATCACATGCAAATCAATAAATGTAATAAAATACTTCAGTAGACTCAGTGACAGAAATCACATGATCATCTCAATAGATGCAGAAAAAGCCTTTGACAAAGTTCAACATACTTTCTTGATAAAATCCTGAAGAAAGTAGGACTAGGAGGAACTTACTTTAACATCATGAAAGCTATATATGACAAATCTATAGCCAATGTTATGCCAAACAAGGAAAAACTGAAAGCTTTTTTGTTGTTGTTAGGTGCCGTCGAGTCGGCATAGCGACACTCATAGGGTTTTCAATGGCTGACCGTTTCGGGATTGCCTTGGGAGTGGATTGCCAGGTCCTTCTCCCATTTTTGCGGTGCTGGGAATTGAACTCAGGACTTCAGAGACTGCAGCGCAGCGTTCTACCCACTGAGCCAAATCTGACTCTGTACATAAAAGACGCTAAAGACTCCACCAGAAGACGCAGATATAATTAGCTCCTTCAGCAAAGTAGCAGGATACAAAATTAATATTCAACATCAGTAGCATTTCCATATACGTACAATGAACAGGAAGAGAAAGAACTCAAAATAACAATCCCACTTGCAATAATCCTTCAAAAAATTAAATATTTAGGAATTAATCTAACCAAAACAGAGACACCACTTATGTTTAATTCTTATGAGTTTGTATGATTAAAGAAAAGGAGAAATTTAAACAACAAACATTAAATATCATAAAAATACACAAGCATATTTGAAATTGAATAATAAAACTAATTTATTTTCTAGCATTAAAACTTTAGAAAAGTTATTAAATCACAGATTAGATACAGCAAAGGAAGGAATTAGCAAGTGAGAAGACAAACCTGAAGACAAGATGCTGAATACAACCAGAGAAACAAAGCCCTGAAGACTAAAATGATAATGCCCAGCAAAATTATAAAATCAATTTCAGAAAGAAAAAATATACAAATTGGGGCAGGGACAACAGTCACAACTATAGCTTTTATAATTTTTCAATAAACAATGAGAAATAAGACTCTTTAGACTTTAAAATGTCTTGGGCAGGATTAATGAATGGTAAAATATACATTAAGATACATATTTGAGCATAGTGCCAAAGATGAGAAGTAAAATTAAAGTCAAAGATAAAAACTGCATCCCAGTGAATTTGATTAAACAGTGTTAGCTCTCATCTCACCATAAGCCATTCAGGATAATTACAATTATCATTTCCAGTCTGATTGTAAAAATCTTTGTAGGTCATAACAACAACTGTCTTTACCTGAGTCCAGAGGAGATCTTTTAAAGGTTGTTGAGCAGGATATGAACACATTAGGTTTTTGGTGAAATTCTTTTGGTAATGGATTAGAAAACTTGAATATACATTCAGGAAGAACCCTCTGTAATTCACAAGCCAAACAGGGTTAAGTCTCTAAGATTTTCTAATTGTTCTATTCATTTAAAAAGTGAAGATTTTATTTAAAATATGTTATTCCAGTGTTTTGGGTTTGTGATCTGACATAAATATGCTACTTATGTGGAATTTCTGTTAACTCAGAATAATGTAGACATATTTATGCATATCCTGTTTCAGGTAACAATAAGCAATTTGAACATAGTAAAAGGAAATAAACCTAATTATTCAGAAGACTTTTTGCAAGTTTGTTGTAAGCTTCACAACGAGTATGTAAACTCTCCCCATGCCTGACTTTGTTCTTGAGCGTTTTGTAGTCATGATTTATAAATTATTGCAATATTTTATGAGGGGTTATTGGACTTTTTGGAAAAGCCCTTGGAATGATTCTCCTTATACTTACAAATCATTATTATTAATCCAAAGGTGATTCTTCTAAGTCCTTAAAAATAGAGAAAACATAAAATATAAAATATTTTTAAAATTTTAGAAAACATCTTACAAAATTACACATAAATGGTCAGTGCAATTTTATGGCCAAGTTTTTATCCTGGTTAGCAAATTTACTCAGACATGATAACAATAAACAAAATTTAAAATGTTATAACAAAACATAAAGAATAGGATGAAAGATAATGTGCTTGTATGTAACAACTGTGGGGTTCAAAGATAATCAGTTACAGTAAAAGTGAGATGTCAGATAATCAGTTTAGACATGAGCATAACTTCACAAGTTTGTTTTCTAATTAAACCATAAATTTGTATGTTACTTTTCTTCTCATATCAATTAAATTTTGCAAATTGATATTAATGTGATTATACTCAGTAAAGATGAAGATGCTGAAAATGATCAGATCTAGAGGTGGAGCTATAGCTGAAAATTACAAAAGCTGATATCGGTGATTTTCTTTGGCCTGAAATTCCAGATTCTTTCTAAAATACTTATAGCAGTTCCTGGTAAATCTTCCTGTTTGAAAAGTACTTCTAAGGACTTTGGGGTCACAATAGTAAAGATAATGAAGGTAATGTTCAGACAAGTTAGAAATATATTAAATTTCAATTTTGAGATGATAATGGCTTAAGGAAAAATAATTCATATAGTGAATATATCCTTTTGTAAGGAATATATAATTTATATCACAAATTTTGCCATCAACTTATCAAAAAACTACAGTCCAAATCTTGTTCACTAAACCAAAACTTGTGGTTGCTGTGTGTCAAACACTGAGACAGGACAGGAGAATAAGAAGATAAATGAGGTCTTAGATATTTTCAAGGCATTAATGGTCAATTGCTAGGTATTTAGCTTATATGAATCACACGTGCCTTCATGAACCTACTGAAAACTTTGGATTCTGCCTGAGAAACTTGCAAATCTATATACAACTATATATAACTTACATATACAAATGTACAACTAGATAATTGTGGACTTATGTATGTTGTTGTTGTTAGGTGCTGTCGAGTCAGTATCCAACTCATAGTGACCCCCATAGGGTTTTCAATGGCTGACTGTTTCAGGATTGCCTTGGGAGTGGATTGCCAGGCCTTTCTCCCATTTTTGCGGTGCTGGGAATTGAACTTGGGACCTCAGAGACTGCAGCGCAGGGCTCTACCAACTGAGCTAAATCCCAGCCCTGGACTTATGTATACAACTCTGTTTATAGGTTCCAGGGTTTGCAGATTACATCCTCCTTCCCAAATGAAGGGCACCAACAGACCTCCTAGAGAACCGTAAGCCTATCCTAGGTAAATTATATCAGTCAAAGTAATGAAAAAGTAGGCTGTCCATGCATGTTGGTAATATTAGAAGTATGTGATAGTCCGAGGAGTGAAACACAAAAAGGTATGGTAAACTCTATTAACAAGAGGGCAGAGGCAGCTTCCAAAAGGAAGAGATGCTTGGGTTGAATCCTGCAGAATTATCTTAGGAGTCAAGAAGTTTATCTGGAACTTCAGCTTCTTAGGTTGTAAAGTTCAGAGGTTAGATCTCTGAGGTTCTTCCCAGCCATTTTGTTTTATAATTTTATGGAGTTCAAGTGATCTCAGAAGGTGATTGATGTCCTTCCACCCATTGGCACCCCTTGACTCCAGTCTTTATCATCTACATTCTTCTATGACTGTTCTCACAAAAAGACATAATTAGAACTGGACTAGCAGAAAGAGGAGGTGTGGAATGCCTTACACTGTTGCAAGGAAGAATTCATGATTCATGCTATCTCCTATTTGAGTAGGACCTGAAAACCCTTCTTTTTAACCAGTCCCTGTCTCAGCTATGTCTCTAAATATTTTTTCAATAAGGAAGAGAACCTGCCATCCATGCTGCTGATATTGTAGACAGGGTCAGAAAAGAGTGACCGTGCAGAACAAGAACACATGAAAACATTTCTCGGAAAACAGAATTTCTGCCATTTCAATTGCAACAATGTTTTGTTTTTGTTTAAGAATCATAGAAACTGCAAATGAACAAGCTGTATTGGGTCATCTAACTTTCTCTCCAGGGATCTGCGGAGTTACTACAACATATCCATTCAATTCTTTTCCAGTTTTATGTGGAGACTCCAATGGGGTTTTCACCACAATTTGGAAAACCATTGTGTGCTCCAAGTCAGTATTGCATGATTGTGGCTGTGACATTGGAAGTAAAAGGAAAAAGAATGTTCAACAAGAAACATTTTTTGAGGGGGGAAGTTTAAGAGAAGTTAACTTTATACATAGATGATAAAATTGAGTAAGTATAAGGGGAATTGTATTTCTCTAAGCTGAAACAAGCAGTGTTTCATGATTTTGATTAACCAAAGCTAAAAAAGTCATTATTCTTCTGTTTTCTAATTGCAAATACAATATTAAATATTGCACATTTCTTGATTTTCACAAAAGTTTTGGGGGTTTTCACATGTTGAATATTACTCTAAACATTTTAAATTTGCAAGGAATTCATTATCATTTGTATGTTCTAAAAGAATATATATATATATGGATTTCTATCTATATACATATATATGTATATAAATCTCCATTTTTTAAATGTTTACTATGTTCCAAGTCATTATATTAAATATTTTACAAGAATTTTCTGAAGCTGGGTTGCCATGGTGCAGACCTGTCATCCCAGCAACACAAGAGTCTGAGGCAGAAGGATTATGAGTCCAATACCAGAGGCAGCCTGAACAACATAGAGAGACTCTGTCCCAAAATGAAAACAATAAAGGGACTCGGGTTGAAGCTCAGTGGTGAAGAGTTTGCCTAGCATGCTTGAGGCCCTAGGTTTTATCCCCCCAATATAAAAAAATTTCTTTATCCCTATTACAGAAAATTGCAAAGAAACAATCACAAACTGAGCTTTACTAAGGTAACTGTCTTGCTTAATTTTATAGCTATGTGTGTCAGAATAGAGTTTTACTTCAAATCTGATTACAAAACTTTGGACCAATAACTTTTATGTTACATCCCTAAAGTGCCTAGCAACGTGCTAGGCAATTAGGAATTTTAAATCTTTTTCATGGACTGCCCCTTTTTAGATGAGAGAGGAAGAGTGGTTTTCACTGGATTTTATGTGCACAGGACATTTTCTTCTGTACAGAAATATATGAAGAATGTGCAGTGTAGAGTCCAGAACCTGGTTGCCTTGGTTCACATAAATCTTGTTTGTTCAACCTTCCACATGTATGTAAAATCTATGTACTAGTCTCAGTTTCCCCAACTCCAAAATGGAAATTAGAAATCCGTGTCGTTAATGTGATAGTTGTGGAGGTTTATTAAATGGATACATGAAAGGCAAAGTACTGTATAGAATCTAATGTGATTCAACATTAATCACTTTTGAAGTAGAGTTTTGAATTTATTTGAGTTCATGCTTTCAGAGTGAAGCCTGGGCATATGGATAGGTGGATATAGATAGATGACAGATGACAGAAAGCTGGGGGCGGGGAGAGAGAGAGAGAGAGAGAGAATCTAAGAAAGAATCATAGTACACATCCAAGACATGGATGCAGGCTTATCAAGAGACAGAAGAGACTAAATGTTAATTATATTGCATTATTATGTAATTATGATTATACTAATGTTTACTATTAATTCTCCTATTGATCAATATGTTTGTTATTTATATTATGCTATATTATATGTTTTACTTTATTAATAATACTTCTTATCATTATATACCCTACCTCATTCATTTGATTTGGAATTTTTCCATCATATATTCATTCTTTTGCCTGCAGCAGTAACACTGTCAGTCTCAGAAGCTAAGCAGGGTGGGGCATGGTTAGTACTTGGATGGGAGACCACCTGGGAACAACAGGTGCTGTAGGCTTGGGAGAAGAACCTGACAACCCACTTCCAAATATCAATCCACCACGGGAAACCCTATGAATAGCAGAGAAGCACTGACAAAAGTGTTTCGCCTGTTGTACATAGGGTCACTATGAGTTGGACACTTGACAGCACCTAACAACAACATATTTATTCTTTTAGGTCCCAAATTTCTTTAGTTTTCTAATGTTTTTCATTGAAAAGATGTATCTCTGACAGGAATAATAGTCTTTATTTGAAATCTTATTGTGAATTACTGAATCAAGTTATGTCTTTTTACTCAAAAGTTTGAGAGGAGATTCCAAATGAATGAGTCTAGCACAAGTTAAGTACTCTGAAGAAGATTTAAGGGAGATACCATGGTTTATGGCTTCTCCAGAATGGCTGATAATTAAAATGTAGGATGGTTTTCCTTGCACTAAGAAAGTATAGCTTTCATCATTCCCTCTGAGTGCAAGATTTTCTGGATTTTTCAGCAACTTCAAAAGCTAAACAGTCATTTATGTTAATCACTTGAGGCTAAAATGCTTTTACAATTGGAGTTATGCAATTACATCTTGTATACATTTTCAATGTGCATTAGTGCTTAACATTAATGCCTATAATAAAGTATTGCAGAAATACAGTAAGTGGAAATAAAAGTAAATAAAATCCCTGTAGCACAAATATTCAAGGGCATACTTAACATTTTTATATTAATTTTTATTTCATTTCTTTCTTTAAAGCACTATTTGTCACTTTTTTCTGTTACTTTCATACAAATACAATAATTTTGTAACACTTTTTCACATAATTACATATCATATTCATTTTTCTTGCTATTGCACAATGTATAGAATAAATTTAATGGCTATACAAAATAGTTCAGGAGATGTGGTTTCTACATTTTATTTAAACACTCTCTTTAATTGTTGTACATAGTAATATATTATTTACATATTATTTTATTTTATTGTACTTATAAGTATTACTATGATGAACATTTTGTATGTAAACAAATGCTTACTGAACTTTGAAAATGTGCCAGATCCATGCTTTGGCTTTGTAGGGTCAACATGAAGTAAGCTATGACTCAGCCTGTGAGGATCTCAGAATCTATTGAAAAAGATTGACAAGTGAATCAGTGAATGCAGTTCTCCAACAAATTCAGTAAGCGTTTTGATATCATGTTTAAGATTTACTTAGGAAACAAAGAGGAAGAGGATCTTTCTCCTTCAGAGACGGGTTTGGAAAGGCTACTGGGATCACATAATGCTTAAATTGAGGTTGAAAGTTGAGTGGAATTCAACTACCTACAATAGTAGAACCAGACTTTTTTTTTTTCCAAGAGGAAAAGAACTTGCACAAAATATACATGACTGTTTGAAGAATATTGACTAGCCCAACATTCCAGGAGGAAAAGTTAATAATAGGTAACATCTTGTCAGGTGTTTGCTAACTTCTTAATATTCATTAGTTTATTTAATCCCTCCAACATCTTTCTGGAGCAAATACTATTATTTTGCCCATTTTTTATATGAAAACCAGAGACTAAATGAAATTTTGTAACTTTTCAAACATACGGTGATTATGCAACAGGAGCTGGATTTGACCCACACAATCTGATTGCAGAGAATAGACTCATCCATCATCTTATTTAAGTGCTTGAGGATGAGATTATAAGGACTTCAGCATTAAGCTGCATCCCACAAAGAAAGCAGTTTGAGGATTTTCGGTAATGCAGTGGCATCACTGGATTTTTTTGCATTTATAAATATTACTAGACATTTGTGTAGTATATCTCAGCATGTAAAAAATAATAATGAGTCCTAAACTAAGACAGAGGTTTTATAAACGTATAGGAGAAAATTCGACAAAGAAGTATAGAACTTATTGAGTTATAGATTGGTCATGGATGTCTAGATTCATTTCTTAACAAGAAATTCCCATAGTGCAAGTATTTGTGTATGGGGTATGCATATTTTTATGAACACTGAATATATTCTCAGACTTTTTAGTGTATGTGCCAGTTACTAAGCTATTTTTTTCCCCAGAAAACTCTCTCTTATAATTTGCTTTGTGATGCTGGGTCTGCTTCTCTATAAGCCATACTTGTCCCTTGCTGGCTGGATATATGTTGGATTTTTCACTCTAGCAGAAATATTTGGTTCTAGTCTTCAACATCTCTTTGTGCAAATCTCAGAACCAACCACATTGCACACCCTCAAAAGTGCCACTACCAGATGGATCCACCTGCTCCTTGGGGTCTTGGTGTCAGCTCTGACCTCTAAGCTTCTGAGTTCTCACTGCCTCAACCTCTTTCCTCTGTCCCCAACTCTAGGCATGGTGATGCATCTTGTGGTTTCTTATCTCTGTGTTTTCATAGTGTTCACTTTTGACATTTCCATCCCCCAACTCCTATATTAAATTTTCTGATAAGATGATCAGTATAGGGTCAACTATTTTCTTTCCAGACACTGACTGATACTTTTTAACAGAGCAATGACAATATCTCTCTTACCAACAATATATTTCTGAGTTAAACAACAGCTTAACACAATATATAAAACAAACTCACAGAATATTTTTAAAAGAGCACTATCTACCACATGCTATTTATCTATTATTCAATAGTCAATGACTACATATTCTTACTGATTCATTAAGTAGAAAATATTTGCATAGTATACAACTTTGAAATATGACTTATCAATTTTGACTTGACTCAATGGGCATTTAAATTTGTACACAAATCATTCAAATTTATAAATCAATTCATTTCACTTGTTCATGTTCAAAAATATTTGCAAAATACTTGCAAAGCATGCATGTGCAAGGTCCTGGGTTCAACCCCCAGTACCACTAAAAAAACAAATTGCAAAATAAACATTATGTTTGGCTTGGAATCTTGAATGGTAAGTTTGTCTTTGGAGAAACTTTAAAGAATAAAAAGTATTATTAAAATTGTAAAGTTATAATACATTCTGAAGTCATATTAAAGCAATTGGAAAAATTTGAACTAAGCAAAAAACTAGGAGGGATATTAATATCATATTTATTCAAATACTCAATCTGTATCTGGAAAAAATTAAAGTAGGTAGTAGAGAAGCCGTGGATATCATAGAATAGAAAAGCAGAACCATGAGAAGTTGCAAAGGGAGTTATGTGAAAGTAAACCGTATTTTTTTCCAGTTTAACATTTCAAATATTGCTAATAAATTACAATTTATATATCTTCTTAATATTTTACTTCTTTCTTTTATCCTCCCAAAAAGTATTATTAAACTTCTGGTGCATTTGGGTATTTGAAGACATATTAGAATGAAGTAAATGTGATACATATGCATGTGTATATATACCTATTTTTCAGTACTAAACCTGGGGTATCACACATGCTAGACAAGTGCTCTACCACTGAGTTGCTCTCCCAGCCCCCTCTTTAATTTTTATTTAGAGATGGGGTGTCACTAAGTTGTGCAAACTTTCTCTGGCCTCCAGCTCACAATCCTCCTGCTTCAACCTCCTGAGTCACTAGAATTACAGGTGTGCACCATAGTGCCGAAGTTTATATATACATTGTATATAAAATAATTTCCCTTTATTTTCTCTATATTTTTACTACTTATTGCCTGCTTATGCTGATCATATTTTGTTTATTTACTCACCATTTGACAGACATTGTGGCTTCTACTTTGCCTAATAATTTTTAAATATAATTTAATTTTAATTGACACATAATAAATATATATGTTAATGAAAATGTAATGTTTCTTTTGATATATGTTTACATTGTGTAATGATTAAATCAAACTAATAAATATATCCATAATGTCACATACTTATCAAACCTTTTGTGTTGAGGGCATTTAAAATCTAAGCTTTAAGCAATTTTGAAATATAAAGCATATTATTACTTATAATCACCTTTCTGTGCCATAGATCATTAAAACTGATTCTGTCTAGTTGAAATGTTGTGCTCTTTAACAATTTCTTCTTTCTCTATCCCCCTCACCTCCCTCAGCCTCTGGCAATGATGTTTTAACTCCTTAGAATTTGACTTTCTAGATTTCATATATAAATAAGATCATGCAGTGTTTGTCTTTCTGTGTCTGGCTTATTTCACTTAGCATAATGTCTTCCAGGTTCATCCATGTTGTCAGGAACAATGGGATGTCTTTCTTTTTCCTCCATATATGTGCACATATGATACTTGAAGATTGAACCCAGGGGCTGAATATCTCAGGCAAACACTCTACTACTGAGCTGTACCCATAGTCCATTATTTACTTATTTTTATTTTGAAACAGGGTTTCCCTACATTGCACAGGCTGCCTCTGGTCTCAAACTTGTTTTCCTGCCTCTGCCTCCCAAGTCACTGAGATTACAGACCTGCACCACTGAGCCAGCCTTGGATTTCCTTATTATTAAAGATTCAATAGTATTGTGAACATAAACCACATTTTCTCAATCCATTCACCTATTAATAGCCACTTAAGTTGCTTCCATATCCTGGTTATTGTAAATAATGTTGCACTGAAACTGGGAGATAACATTTGAACATGTTGATTTCAATTCCTTTGGATATATCATCAGTAGTAGGATTTCTAGCTCATCTGGTCATTCTCTATGTAGTTTCTTGAGGTAACTCTATACTGTTTTCCATGTGCCTCTATTAATTGATATCTCTACCAAAAATGTAAAACAGTTTCCTTCCCTCTACTTCCTTGCCAGCACTTATTGCTTCATCTTTTTGAAGAAAGTCATTATAATAGGTATAACCTGATAATATTGCTATGGTTTTGATTTGCATTTCCCTGATAATTAGTGATGCTGAGCATTTTTTCATCTACCTATTGACCATTTATGTTTTATACTTTGAGAAATATCCATTCAGGTCCTCTATCTAGTTTTTAATTAGGTTATTTGTTTTCTTATTGTTTTTGAGTTGCTTATATGTTTTTGGATATTAGCACCATATAAGATCTATAGTTTGCCACTATTTTCTCTGAATCCATGAATTTTCTCTATTGATTGCTGAGCAGAAACCTCAGCTTAATGATATCTTATTTGTTTGTTTTCATTTGTACCTATCTCTTGGGGTCACATCCAAGAAACTTTTGCCCAGACCAGTGTGCAGAGCTTTTCCCCTATGGATTTTATTTTTTTTAAAAAATTTATTATATACTATGCTATCTTTTTTTCATGTAAGTGTTCTATAATAAGAACTTAACCCATCTCAAGGAAAGAGAGAAGAAACTAGATGATGATGATGATGATGATGATGATGATGATGATGATGATAATATAATAATAATAAATTAGAGTATAATTAGGCTATAATTTAGAGTTATGTACATAGGTAGCTTCTCATGAAGCCTGATTTTCTATAAATGTGTTTTCCTTCTTTGAATATTCAGATTAATTAAGTTAATAATGCTAAGTGAATTCACATTTGAAGGTGAAAAGTACAAAGAATCAACTAAAAATGTCTAAATATAGTTTCTAATTTTATTCCTTCTCCTAATGATTTTCAGATTTCCACACACTTCTGGAAGTACATCCATTCCATTTTGAAGACATTACATCTCAAAGATCATGAATATTTTAGTATAATAACCTCCTTTTATATTGACTTTTGTATTAAGATTTTGAATTACTTATTAATATTTTCTTCCCCAGAATGTGTGTAAAGGAAAAATTGAAATTAGAAACAACTTAGGAAAGATTTTTAAAACAATGGATAAGAAGTGATCTCTGTTTTCTTGAAACCTAAAATCTAAAGGAACAAACTAAATGAAAGGCATGTGAATGCAAAACAAGGCTGAATGACATATATAAAAATAGAAGAATGTATAACTTGCAGTAAGGGAATAAGAGTAGGACAAAATTGTTCTTCCTAAAGGATCAGAACAAATCTGAAAGACATGAACCATGTTGCTCCTACGCTATTATCAACCCAGTCTAGATCAGTCCGTATACTACTCCAAGTTGTCAGCAGTATGTCCTAGGACACTCTTTATCAGAGCCATGACATTTTGATCCTATAGACTAATTCAAAAGAAATTATATATTATAATCATAGAATTTTTAGATTATATTAATGTCATAATTTTTACATGAATCCTGTGAGAGTAAGGGAACTGATAGAATCAGCCTGAGAAAGTTTTTAGATAAATTAGAAAAGAAATCCCTGTTCTCATTGCAATATTTAACAGATATCTCAATTTCAACCTGTTCTACTCATGGTGATTCCCAAGAGATCAAGATGGAGGACAACATGTCTGAAGCCTAAATCATTCATCTCAATATCTAGCAACAGGAAGTAAGGAAAATTGAAGAGTTAACTTTGATGAAAGGGGCTTTTAAATAACTCTTTCCATTTATTCCATCTAGTTAACTCAAACTCACCTAAAAAAAATTTACTACACAAAGAAATGGACAATTTACTTTCTTTAATAAGAGAATGAGAAAGTTACCTGAATTATATAAGTAAATACAGAATCAAAATAGGCTAAGAACTCTGACTAGAACTATGAGAAAGACTTAAACCTTAAACTTTAGACCTTTACCATAGGGTCTTAGAATTTACCCAATGGAACTTACAATGTGAGGAGAAAGTATCCTTGTAAGAGAATAAATATTTTCAAACCTCACATCAATCAGAAGAGAAGCATCAATTAGCTGGTTACTTCTAAGTCATTTGCAAATTGAAATAAGAAATACTTATTGCAAGTAACCGAGGAAGCTAGTTCTGCACCAGCTTACCATTCTCAGTATTTAAATCTGCTTCTCAAAGCAGCACATCTTTCTGGCTTTCTTCCCATACACCATCCCATTAGTACTAATGAGAACCTCATGACTTCTTGTCTAAGAGCAGGATTCAGAGCTATTTCTCCTTTGTTAATGGAAATATGTATCATTTTGGGCCCTATACAGTATTTGCTTTTCTTGCTGATTAATCTGACTTTCATATCCAGAAAGCTTTAACATATCACATTGATAAAGTCAACTTAGCAGAGAAAGGACAATTTAGGGATCAGAAAGAAGGAACGAGGGATTTAGCAAAAGGAAGAGATGATGGGAGAAGACAGGAGGTGGAGGAGAGACAAAAAGGAGCGAGCAATGAGAAAGAGGGTGACCTCAAAGTAAACAGCCCAACTTTAGTAGTCTGGGAAATAATTATAATAATACCAACAATATTGAAAGATGGTAATAATACAAATAGGCTATGTTATTCATGTAATACTACTGATAACGTAAAAAGATAGATCACTACAGAAAAAAGTTTGGACTTAATCATAATTGGGATGCAAGGGTATATAGAAAAATAATCCCACAAAAAGACATGCAAGTAGAAGAGAGGCCTTTGGTGAGGGGGTAGGAGAGGGGGAAGGAGGAAAAAAAGAGGGTAAGGGGGAAGTTATCTGTGCAATGTACAATGAAATGTATATATGGAAATGTCACAATGAAATGCATATCAGAATGAAACACATTAAGTTGTACATTAAAAATTTCCAATAAAAAGCATATCATATTGATTCTTAAAACCATGGTCTCAGAATCCAGTGAGAGATGTTTGATTTACTAAGAAACTAAACCTATTGTCATGTTCTAGTGAGATATGTAGGGAGGAAGGTGACATTTGAGAGAAAAAGTCCTGTCATTTCCTTCATCTTGCAAATGATATTATTTGGTAAATGAATGGAGCTGATCTAGACAGCCAGCAAATGCAAGGTAGATTTATAACCTATGAAAACAATATCTTCAAAGATTTCTTTCCAGAAAGTATGAACTAGCCATATCCCTCTGATTGATCTAAGTCCCTAAAGAGTTGCTTCAGCACCAAAGACTTACTATCTTTCTTTCTTATGAGACTTTGACCTTTCATGGTTTTGCATGAAAATATTGAACAGGAATTAATAGGAACAGGAACTAATTAATAAAAAGAATTAATCTTTCCTTGGGCTGGGTTTAACTGAGTTGGTAGAGGGCTGCTCTGCACTATCTGAGGGCCTGGGTTCAATCCCCAACACCACAAAAATAGAAGAAGAACATGGCAGTCCACTCCCAGAGCAATGCAATGTGCAAATAATCAGCCATTGAAATCCTTTTGAGGCACTTTGGAAATCAGTATGGAGATACATCAGAAAACTAAAAATAGAACTGCCATACGACCCAGCCATACCACTCCTGGGAATATACCCAAAGGGAGATTAGTCATCATACCATAGAGGCACCTACGTCTCCATATTTAACACAGCACTTTTCACAATAGTGAGGATATGGAACCAACCAAGGTGCCTATCAACAGAATGGATAAAAAAATTATGGTACATATACGCATTGGAATACTACTCAGCAATTAAAAAAAATGAATTAATGTCATTTGCAGCAAAGTGAATGGAACTAGAGAACATCCTCTTAAGCGAATGAACACAAGCTCAAAAAGAGAAATACCATATGTTCTCAGTCATATGTGGGAGCTGAATCCTACTTAAAGATAGAAAAAAATCCTACACATATGTTGATATATAAAAAATGCACAATTAAACTTAGTGAAGAAGAGATGATATAAGAGTAGAAAGGAGGGAAGGAAATAGCAGAGGGAAGTGAACATTGTTGAGGGTGGGATGGGGAGGAGAAGTAATGGAGAGGGATCAAGGGGGAGAGGATAATCTCAATATAAACAATGCTACTTCATGAGTACATTGGAAAAGCAGGGGAATATAGCCCAAATATGTGTTTGTGTTTTACTATGTAAGCTCCATAAACCTTATAACTTGATAGAAGTGTAACCAAAAGTGATATAATAATTACATAATGGAAAAAGCCAGTGCTGTATTACTCTGTACCCTACCATCATTTATCAATAAAGGGAGAAAAAAGAGAAAAAGAAAACCATTTGAGGGTTGTTATGAGTCAGACCCAGACTCAATGGCACCTAACAACAACAGCAGCAGCAATCTTTCCTTATCTGGATTGTAGGCATTATTTGCTCTAAAGTAAAATCTGCAGCTTCACTTTCATGACCTTACATGGTGCATTACTTATCTGGTTTACTGTGTCAAACACAATTACCCACACATGCTCCTGTTCAGGAGAGAAAAATGAGGGAAATTATACATATCCTTGGTTTGGTGATAACTTGGCAATAGGGAAAATGGGAAAGCAGCATATTCTTCGCCAAGTATCAAAAATGTTTTAAAATATATTATTTTGGGAAGACTTTTACATCTTTGCTATTTTAGGACTTCCTATAAAATATATTTTCACTAACTTCATGTACAATTTTCAACCTTGCTCCAATAACAGGTTTGATTTTTTTTTAACTGTTCTGGTGTTGTTTTTTGTTTGTTTGTTTTTGTTTTTTGTTTTTTGTTTTTTTCAGGAAATTCTCATCACTGAAACAGATTCCTGATGTATTATTATCTTCTTTTAGTATACATAACTGTTTTAGCCCGCAGACTAGTATCTCTATCAGAATGACTCATTTTATTTATATGTTATGTTTATAGCAGTTACTCTCCTGTGTCTATCAACTTGTCATGCTGTGGGAGCTTGTGTGTTGCTGTGATGCTGAAAGCTATGCCATTAATATTTCAGATATCAGCAGGGTCACACATGGTGGATAGGTTTCAGCAGAGCTTCCAGACTAAAACTACAGAGACAGATCTGACAGTCCACTCTCAAAACAAATTGTTGTTTTTGTTAGATGCTAGATACAACAGGCAAAACAGTATTGTTAGCACTTCTCTGCTATTCACAGCGTTTTTAACAGTTGATTGTTTTTTGGAAGTGGGTTGTCTGGTCCTTCTTCTAAGCCTACAGCACCTGGGGTTCCCAGGCAGTCTCCCATCCAAGTACTAATCAGGCCTGTCCCTGCTTAGCTTCCGAGATCTGATGCCAGGGCTGCAGGCCCCAAAACAAATAGCCATTAAAAAAAAAAACTATGAATAAGCTGGGTGCGGTGCCCCACATCTATAATCCCAACAGCTCAAGAGGTGGAGGCAGGAGGATCGCCTGTTCAAGACCAGACTCAGTCTGCATAACTTAGTGAGACCCTGTCTCAAAAAGTAAAAAAAAAAAAAAAGGCTGGGGTGCAGCTCAGTGGTCCAGCACTTGCAA
>VMDO01003294.1:108533-146453 GCA_007922755.1 Pedetes capensis
AAAAAAAAAAAAAAGAAAAGAAAAAAGAAAAAAAAAGAGAAAGAAAGAAAGAAAGAAAGGAAAAGAAAAAACTATGAATAGCACAGAAGCACTATCAAATATAATGCCAAAAAATAAGTGCCCCAGGCTTGAAGCCATTCAAGAAACGACTGGGGAACAGATGCCTCCTCAAAATAGAGTTGACTTTAATGTTAGGAGAGGAGTAAAGCTCTTGGGACCTCCTTTTGCCGATGTGTCACTACTCAAAATGAGAAGAAGCACAATGACTGCGACAATGGAATCAAACATAAATGATCACATGCATGGCACAGTGTATGGTAGTTTCACTCTGTTGTATATAGGGTTGCTATGAGTCATACCTGATTCCAGGGCACCTAACAACAACATAGACAGTATTATCTCAAATTTATAAGTACTATTATAACCCCTATTTTAAAGAAGAACAGAACAACAACTTTGAGTCTTTGAGCATCTTGCCCCATTCCATAGGAGAAAGCAAGATTGTAATGGTACCATTATCAATTTTCTAACATTGTAATGAAAGCCCCTAAGTATTATGTCCTAACTCCACTTTTATGAAGAGATAAAGCTTGTATTATGTGATCATAGGAAGTGGAACTAGGGACAGATTTCCACTTCAAACAAACATAGGTATTTTTAAGGATCTGAGCTATCCAGAAATTGCTGTACACCAAATACTGTGTATATACTCAATAAAAGATTGATTGAATGGAGCAGGCTGGCTTTGGATACAGTGAGGTTCTGTTATTATAACTCTTTACATAGAGAATGAACAAGTCATTTGGAAGATGTTGGTGGGGAGCCTTTGCATTGCAACATTGAATTAAATGATATGTGACTCTCTTCCAAATCTCTGACCTAATTAATGTATGATTATATGACTCTGTAGATATTTTAAAAAGAAAAAATGAAAACAATGGGAAGAGAGAGACCAAGAGAAAGAGTGCATTGAGATTTGTAGGACTTAATTTGCAGTTACAGTAGTTCCAAGAGGTAGGAGTAAATAGACTATTTCTTTGCAGATTTGCCAAAGCTGTTGTGTGTATAAGGAGGGGTCATCCTACTTTGAAGGGAGGTAGCAGGGAACATGTTCTCAATTTACAAAAGGAAAAGTTGAGGCAGTGGTGGGAATGAGCCAGTCTCTCATTATCACCCCAAGACCATCATAATTGGATTCCTCAACAATCTCCTCTCTATATATACATGTAATACAGTGAAAATCAGCACACAACCTTCTAACACACAGGCTTGTGCCAGATTTCTCCACAGTCATGCAAAAGGTGGTTCAGCCAGTGGAGTCCTTTGGAAATTTCCAAGTTTGGAAACCAAGTCAATGATCAAGAAAGTTTGTTCAAATAGGGTTGAGATCACATTTAGTAAGCGGACCAGAATCAGTGCTTATTTTGCTGTTCTTTTGCCAAACGTGTAACATGCACCTGCTTATATGCTGATCAAAATTGACATTTATTCAGAGCTCTTGGATCCTCCTCCAACAGAAGAGAGTGCAGATTTTTCTAGTCAAGTGAGTTAAACTGGCATAGATTATAAAGTACTACTTTTGTTGTTTAATGCCATAAAGTTAGGTCCAAATCATAGCCACCCTTATACAGTTTTCAATGGTTGATTGTTTCAAGATTGCTTCAGGAGTGGATTGCTACATCCTTCTCTCATATTTTTGTGGTGCTGGGGACTGAACCCACGGCCTCAGAGCCCACACAGAGGCACTCTACCAACTGAGCTAAACCCCAGCCACATAAAGTACTATATGATTGCTTAACCAATTCAGTCATTGCTTTTCTTGTCTTATTTTGTTTTGGTTCAACTATCTTTAGCAAGGCTGGGATTTAGCTCAGTTGGTAGAGTGCTGCGCTGCAGTCTCTGAGGTCCCAAGTTCGATTCTCAGCATGGGAGAAGGGCCTGGCAATCCACTCCCAAGGCAATCCGGAAACAGTCAGCCATTGAAAACCCTATGAGGGTCGCTATGAGTCGGATACTGACTCGACGGTACCTAACAACAGCAACAATCTTTAGCAAAGAAAATATCTCTTTGATTTAGATTTTTGGACAGATTTGTCATTCCTCCTTACTTGGCCTAACTCCAAGGAATTCTCAACTCATTAGCATATAATGCCATTTCCTCTTAACTGTTATCATTGTTGCCAGCCAACTGTGGATGTCATGATCATAACCTATGTCTTTGAGATCATGATTTGATTAAGATTCCAATTTCTGAGAGATACAGGCGGGGGGACTTTGTCCATTGACATGGATATGAATCTTTTCCCAATTCTGGGGAACTTCATTTTCCACAATTGTTGATCTCAGAGCTAAAGTTGATACAAATAACTAAGAATATGGGGAAAATATTCACATCAGCACTTAGGTAGGAATATGTAATCAGTACTGAAAGGCAAAATTTTAAAACTGTAAGTATTACTACATAAAACCTCTACCAGCAGTGACTGTGTGGCTATCATTTGTGTGATGTGTGCTAGATGCTGTGTTCTGGTGCTACATCTCTGTTTAGCACTGAGGCATTCATCCCAGTCTGTGAGTAGAGGCTACTCAGCACTTACAAATGACTGCTTCTCTGGGAACTGCCCCAGTTTTTGATGGAAGCTGTCTTGCTCAAATCTGTGGGCCCTCCAATGACCTAACTCACATCCAACAAAGGGCCAATGTAAGCCATACAGTAGCCTGCTTCTTTTGCCTCAGAGTGAGACCACCATGAAGAGCCAGCTTATCTCCATAGTTCCCTTTGATGGGTGATACTTCCACTTCAACTGTATTTCTCCTCAATATTTTCTTCTGCCCAGTCCTACTCCCTTAGAGATCCCTTGCTTCCTTAAGAACCTTGTTTTCAAGAATAATACCCAACAATTTGTTTACAAATATCCATCTCATAGGTGCTCCCAAAGAAACTACAAAGCAGAACATGGAATTTTCAAAATGGATCCATATCAAATAGGCATCTGTAGAGACCTCATATTTGCCTCATGTGAACAAAACATCGTTCTTATCTTCAAAAATCTCATAGACTAATATGTGTGTCCATGATAAGAGGGTTAGAGGAGCAGTGACACATGAACAAAATATTATCATGTGCTCTGTGCAGTGATAGGAGAAGAATAAAGTGCTCTTACATCTCCTCTCCTAATACAGGTCAAGACTGTCTCAATATTGTTATTGTTAGATGTCATCAGTTTGGATCTGACTCATAGTGATCCTATGTACAACAGAATGAAACACTATCCAACATTGTGACATGCACATGATCTTTTTATGTTTGAGCTTATTGTTTCAGCCATTATGCTTCCTCTCATTTTGAGTAGTGTCACATTAGCAAAAGGAAGTCCCAGGGACATTATTCAATTCCTGTCATTAAAGTCAACGCTACTTTGAGGATACAACTCCTCCCCAGTCATTACTTGAATGGCTTCCAGACTGGGGACTCAGTTTTTGCCACTATATTTAGCAGTGCTTCTCTGCTATTCATAGGGTTTTCAGTGGATAATTGTTTTGGAAGCGGGCTGTGGGGTCCTTCTCCCTAGTCTGTCTAATTTTGGAAGCTCGGTTGAAGCTTGTCCACCATGGGTAGCCCTGCTGGTATCTAAAATACCAGTGACATAGCTTTCAGCATCACAGCAACAAAAGAGGTGACATTTCATTTGATCTTAAATAATAAGCAGCATCAGCCAGAGAGAGATGTGGAAAGGAGGGCTCCACAAAAGCAACAGCATGTACAAAGACAGAGCATCACACAACATCATGAAATGTATGAAGAATGATGAAAAATTCATCTTAAAAACAAAGTATGTATGTTCTATGAGCATATTGGAATAGTGGCTGGATATAAGAATGAGACAAGAGAACAGTTTAAAGGGATTTCAGTACTTTACCAAACTACTGTTGGTGAAAGCTTTGTTTGTTTTGCCATAGAATGCCCATTAGAGTGTGAGTTGTATGGAAGGATTGTGTCATAGTCAAATGTGTGGTTTCACTGACTAAGAGATAGAATCTGGGTGTCCATGAGGTTACCGTAGTTTATCTCCCATGTGGTTTTCAGGGCATGGAAGTGTCAAGCAAAGGAGGATCAAGAAGTAGATGGAGAGATGAAGAGGAAAGTGGGAGAAGGAAGAGAGTTAGAGAAAAATGAAAGGAGAAGAGATGTTCCCAGTGTGAAAACCTTTTAAATAACTGAAAATAGAAGATATTTTTTTAAAAAGTCACTGATTTCCATGGAAAAAGAGGAAAACACACTTTTTCAGTTTGTGAATCTTTATTTCTAATGATGATCTGAACTTATTGAATGATGTATATCAAAGGAAATTTATGTAATGAAAATATTGTCTACAGACATGTCAAAGATTTTGGTTCACATTTTCTCAGTATTTTCTAGGATCTGCAAAAACAAATATAAAACCAAAAATAAAAAGTTAGGTCAATTGTGTGTGCTTGTAATTCCCCCTAAACATAGTTCCTTTTGGGAGAGGCTCATTCCAGGTATACCACAAAAGAGGCTGTTTGGCATCATGGTTAAGAAGAACATGGACTCTAGATCCATAGACTCTGGGTTCAAAATCCTTGTCCCACCCTTTCTCCACTGGGCAGCATCTGACTACCTCTGTGCCTTGGTCATTCATTTATAAAACAGAAATTAGAAAATTATTTCCCTCACAGGGTTGCTGAGATTATAGGTAAGTGAAGAAAATATATATCTCTATATCTATCTACCTATCTGTTTATGTATATATAAAGGGTTTAGAACAAATCTTAGAATATGTTAAATGTGAGGTTAAGCTTAGCTATTATCAGTGTGGGCTGGGATTTAGCTCAGTTGGTAGAGCACTGCACTGCAGTCTCTGAGGTCCCAAGTTCAATTCCCAGCACTGCAAAAGTGGGAGAAGAACCTGGCAATCCACTCCCAAGGCAATCCCCCCCCAAAAAAAAAACAGTCTGCCATTGAAAACCCTATGAGGGTCACTATGAGTTGGATACCGACTCAACAGCACCTAACAACAACAAGCAACAACAATTATCAAGGTGAAATTTAAGATGCTTTTTATTTCATCCTCCTTTTCAATATAAGTGAGTATAGTTGTATGGGGGTGGGTGTGTCTCAATTTGTTTCTCTATCTCTTTTGGAAAAGCAAACTCTTTTGGCAAGGAATCTTCCAGACAAATACCTCCTGACTAAGTTGAAAAATGTTACTTCCCAACAGAGTCATAAGACAATTCCCAGGGACTGACCTGCAATGGTTTAGGTTCATTGCCCAATCCCTCACTCCTACAGCATGAGAGTTCCAGCCAAGCCTGGAGGATCCAGAGGTTTCCTAGACGAACATTTGGAAATGCTAATTGTAAATGCTAACTTTGGCACCACCTCATGTATGGCCTCACACTTTTAACTAGATTTACCTATATTTATGGTTTGTCTTCCTCTCAGAATATCAAGTTTTTCATGGCAAGACCTCTTCCCTACTTCATTACCTGCCACCATGCCTAGCACATGACTTGTTCAAAGTAGGTGATCAGCAAATACAGGCTGCACAACACACGTGTAAAGCTTCAGAATAAGCAATCATTGATTGATTGATTTAAATATTCAGAGTCTCTAAATCTTAAGCCAAAATGCTTGTTTAAAAGTTTCAAAGCTTCCATGTCATTATATTACAAATTTAAGTTTTGCAGATTTTTAGAATTTGAACAATTAGGTTCTAGCTCATCTAACCACTCTAATACAACAATAACAACCATCATTTGGTTCCATACTAGATGCCCAGCATTTTTCTAAGAAATTTACCTCAGTTATCTCATTTATTACTCACAGAAATCATGTAAATTATGCAATATTATTTTCCTCATGGTATAGAGAAGAAACAGAAGCTTGGAGCATTGAAGGAACAAACCCAATTTAGCAAATAGAAGAGATGGAATCTGAGCCTCCCTACCCCCCAAAGACTGCCTCCAGTTTTTCTTTCCATTAAATTACCCTCCCCACATATACATAGTCAGAATAGTCTACTTCAGATGTGTACCATTTTGATTCCTTTCTTTCTAGTTTCATTTTTATTGCCCCTGTACCAATAGGAGTCAGGATATCTTTGTGCCTCTCCTTTGATGTGGACTGCTAGAAAGATTCCCCACAATACTGAGTTTATCTAGGATTTCAGGTTGCCTTAGACCTCCCAGACTACATCATGCTCATATATTGTGAGTGTATGTGTCCTAACAGTCTAGTTTGGTAGGCTTGCCTCTCTGGCAATACATTGTTCTTCCATCCACTCTGTAACATGGAATCCAGAGATAAACTCACATTTAATACTCAGTATAAACTTAAAAATTAGTGGACTCCCATAATATAATTGTAAACACATAAGACACTGAATTCCATTATGAAATGCTAACCTGGTAGGATCATTACATCCACCACATGCTAAAACACAGACACACTAAGTCCTTAGCATCCATGTGGCAAGTCTCCATAGTGGAATGACTAGCACAAGACAGGATTGCAGAGTGCAGTGAACCAGGGGTTGTATTCATACTGATTAGGTGTGGGGGAACCCAACTGTGCAGATTCAGGAAAACTTGCAGAAGTTTTAAGTTTGCAGTAAAAGGACATGGGGTTTGGAAACTTCCAAACAGGCATTGCAGGGGAGACATGTACAAGTGATGGGTGTAATTCAGTCTGATCGCATGCCCCCTATAACAGGGTGACCCATAAATTTCCACGGGAGTGAAGAGAAAAGACACATCAGTAAGTAGTGTTAGGAGAGTCTCTGGCTTTTCCAATACCCATTCTACTAACCTGAAGGCCAGGCACTGGGGGATGATGCAAGAAGGAGCAAAGAGCCCCAACACACATCTTCCTAGGACGAGTTTCCGAAAGTTATTTAGCAATTTTGTCTCAAGTGTTTGTTTTTTCTCTGGGCTCCAGTGGTAAAGGTCTGAGTTTTGTAACTGCAATGCCACAACATCCAGCATGTCCCTCAAAATTCCCTTCAGTAGCAATTAGCTTAGTTTACAAGTGTTCTGTGCAGGGGTGGATTTGGGCTGGTATATGCAGTGCAAGCGAGCAGGGCAAAAAATGACTGGATTCAAAGTTGAACCATGAAAATTTAAGAAATTGTGAAGCAAACTGTTCCGTGCAGGAGATGTTCCTGCTGGAGCGTTCATCACTTCTCCGTCTGCTGTTTTAGATCTAGACTCCGGGCCAGGATAGAAGGGGCTCTCTCTTCTGTCTCTGCTCACTGATTACTCCACATGAGGGAACAAACACACAAAACAGAAATGCAGGGTCTGCGCTATAACAAACTTGACATGTGATCAGCTGAGTTTAATGTGGATTTTAGGAAAAGTCTATAAACCTACTGGAAAATAACAAATGATCATGTCAAAAATCAAACAAAAATAGAGTAGCCGAGGAGACAACTTCATGGATTTGCTCTTGAGCACATTAATGATGAAGTGGATTAGGTTAAAGAACAAAAAACAAACAAACAATGACAACAAAACACTGGTCTGGTGTGATTTCAGCTGAATTGCAATTTGGCCTGGAGCCGAATTCTTCCCACTGCCTACTGTCTACTCAGATCTCTCAGTGACCTTATGCTACTTAAATGAAAGAGCACATATGGGCAGGGTTTATCCAAAAAGAATGAGAGGTTGACTTTAGTGGTTAGAAACCATTAAAGATTTAAACCAGAGGTTGTGAATGAACAGGAAATCTTAAAAAATGGCCTGTGGGCCCTGTCACTTGGCATCATGTCTTGATCAATCACTTTCTGTGGGTCATTCACCCTTAGGTCCCATTCCCTCCTAGCATCATTCTGTCTCTCTGTTTTCTGAAACTCATACTTTGTACTATATACAATGGAGATCAAATAGCAACCAAGCAGCCCAGCACGGTGGCTCATGCCTATAATACCATTGACTCAGGAGGCTGAGGCAGGAGGATTGTGAGTTTGAGGCCAGAAGCAGCCTTCACAACTTAGCAGGACCCTATCTCAACATAAAAGTTAAAAAGGGACTGGGGGTACAGCTCAGGGGTAGAACACCTGAGTATCATGTGCAAGGCCCTGGGCTCAACCCTCAGTATTAAGGGGGCGGGGGGAAACAACCAGTAGGGATGATGCAAAACTCTGTTTTAAAAAAAAATGCTGTACATGACTGAGTAAAAGCTCACACTAAGACAAGGACTCAACCCTAAGTCACTGAGTCTGATTTTCCCAGGGTGGAAGCGGCTGCATACTATTTCTTTATGCCACCTGATATGGCCTGTGCCCTAGAGTATGAGTCGCACACTCTTTCAGAAGGAAGAGCCATTCTCATTTATGCCTCTTTGTCTTTATTTTATTTGGCCCATTTTGATTGTTTTTCCAAGTACTCTGTGTTCTATGTTCCATATCTAGGTAAAGGTTCTTACATTACTGTAGTCCTGCTGCCTCTAAAAAGCTGTGTCAACTCCAGTTTTGCAAGTCTCTCTCACTTCTCTGAACTTCCAAAGCACAAGGGTTTGTGTAAATGTTATCTGACATTTTATGTTATGCAGATTGCACATTTTCATGTGACCTAAGAGCCCCTCCTAGAAAGCATGTAATTCTTAAAAAATTAATAAGTAACATATATTAAATCACAGCTCAATTTTATACACATACATTTATCAAAATATTAAACATCTTTGTGACACTACATGATTCCATAATAGTACACATAAAAATAGGATCTAGTAGCAATTTCAATTATAACAATTTCAAAATAGTGTAACATAATAATCTCAAAATCTAGAGACAATTCATAGGTATTACTGAAAACAGAGTGGGTAGGGATGGTCTGATGAGAATTCCTACATTCTTTATGAAAAATTTCAGGTTACTGTATGTCAGTTTGAAGTTAGTGAAAATTCCTAGAGTCTATTATACAAAGAATCCTTGATTTGTTACTTAGAGGAATCCCTTACCATCTACTTTATCATTGAAACTTGCTGGTAGAGTCAAGGCAAGGGTACACAGCTTGTTCTTTATGCATTTTTTAAAGACAGAGTTTTGTGTGACCCTACTGGTTAGTATAAAGTGTTCTGAGGATAGACTCATTTTTAGACCTTTGTAGGAACTAAATAAGAAATTGCTGACTGTAATGAAATTAAAATAAACCATCTTATGTATAGTTAAAATGTGCCATGACCATCATGAGTATTACCAGAATTAGTTGGTACTTTTATTTGGCACTGGTGTGATTTTGCCTTGTAATGCATTTAATATTTACCTTCCTGTCTCCTCCAGAAAATTGTATTCTCTTAAAGTGAGTTTTGCTTCCAGGTACCTCTGTTCAGGTCATAACTTGTGTTAGCTTTTGCATTGCAGTGACAAAATACCTGGCATAACAACCTGAGGAAGGAATTATTTATTTTGGGTCATGCTTTCAGAAGATCTCAGTCTACAGTGGTGGGCAAGGCATGGCTGAGGAGCTACAGCAGGACCTGGGGTGGAGGACCTTCACAACACAGCAACAGGAAGCAGAAAGACTGATCAGAACCAGGTTCCCTGGGTAAAACCTTTCATAGTGCCGCCCCCAGTGATCCACTACTGACAGCTAAGTCCCACCTCCTAAATTTCCACAGCCTCCCAAAGTATTGCCACCACCTGGAAACCTAGCATCTAAGCACGAGCTTTAGGGGCTATTTCATATTCAAATCATAGCAAGAATGTTCACTAAGTGACAGTAACAGTACATATGTGGAACGGGCTAATATAACATAATGAGAGAGAAGAATCAATATATTTCTCAAGAGAGTAAAGGGAGCCAAAGTATGATGTAAGAATTTGGATTAGAGAATCACGGAAAATTAAAATAAATAGAAAGTTAAAGCACAATGGATGTGGTTGGGGGATCACAACACGACGTTCTCCCATTCCTTTCTGTATTGCAGTTACAATGTGTTCCCCCTTTAGAATACAATAACATCTGTAACTGTCTGAAATATGATAGAAATAAAATATGATAGTACAAATCTCAGCCTTGAAAATTATAAAATAGTAGTTTCATTTTTATCTATCTGAAAGCAACCTCTTTTTTACCCCTTCATTAAGAAGATAAAATCTAGATTAACCAGGAGCATCATTCTGTGGTGTGTTCTGTGTTCAGATACTGGACACAGTATCTCAGATACTGAGATTTCCATCTTTATTTCTGGCAGGTGGTAGGTAGGGGGTTTCGGAGGGACTTTACACCTTAGAAGAAAGGGATAGTATGATAATTGCTTTATATATTATATTTGATAAGATGAAAATGCATGTTTCTAGGGAGATAAGTTTATGTATGTTGAGCTTGTAGTGTTGAAGTCACATGAAAGTCATTGGGAAATTGGAAATAAAAGATTAGAATTCTGAAGAATGTAAGTCAGGCATTTACATATTTTTGTCTGTCATATTTATACTTCTTAGTATAATATAAACTAGTTGGAGTTTCTATAATGTAGTTGTTGAGAGCATAAGCTCTGGAATTAAATACACTGAGTTTGTACTTCAACCTACTATTTATTAGATAATACATGTAATATATTTACCATGATATCTCAATCATAAAAGTGCCCAGTGACTATGAATATGTTATTTCTTAATGGTTGAATGAGATCATAGATTATATTTTGAAAATCTTCCTTTCAGAAGATAGGAGATATCTATGATGCAATAAGCAACAACAAAAGTTTTCAGATAAATTTGCTGATAGTATTGTGGAAAGAAAGGGTAATAGACCAGAAAAGTTATCCTTGGGGAAGAATCCAAAGATAAGAGACAGAGAAACGAGAAGAGGAATAGCAGAAGAGGTACTGGAGAGCAGAAATAGGATTATGACAATGTGGTAATATTTGCATTTTAAGATGAAAGTTTTAAGTAAAATTAAAACTTCTAAACTTTATTGAATTGGAGAAGTAGAAAAAGACTGAAAAAAGTGAAGTTTTACTAAGTTCTGGAAATATAGTTGAGGAGAATATAGGAAATAGAAACAGTAAATATGAAACAAACTTTTTGACAGTGACTAGAAACAGAAGTACACAATAGCTGATGGTGAGTGTAGTGAGGTCGGGAAAAGTTTTTATTTTTGTTTTTGTTTTTGATTTTGAGACAAAGGCCAGACAAACCTTTAGAGAACAAGCTGTAAATAGCTGGAGACACAAACAAAAGATGAGATCATTGATTAAGCAAAGTTCTGAAAGGGATAGGAAGAAAGTTAATTTAAAGTCAAACTGAAGAGTAAAATTTAGGAGGAGGGACATATCTTTCTGTGAGTCAGGAAAGATTGAAAACTGGCTGTAGTTAAAGAGAATTAAAGGTCATAGTTGGTAGATGAAGAAACTCTGACCAGATGACCTGAATCTATTCATTAGGTTGGGAGGTGGAAAAATACAAGAGAAATGTACTACTGACTCTGGCTCAAAACCCACTTGAATGGTTCAAACTAAGTATTCTTTCCACAGAAATTCCTCAAGTTAAAGAATCTGGGTTGGCATGCAGCTATCTGGAAAGATGACAGGCAGGTATGCAGGATGTGAATGGTGACTGAAAATGAAAGGTGCACGTGCAAGGTAGCACTTCAGAAATAGATCACTCCAAGTGGTCAGCATATGATGCATCCATAAGGTTCCATTAAGGAAGACTGGTCTACTTCATAGCTTAGTACAAATTCTAAGAATTAATCCATACAAATTTTTTTGAGGTTTGAAGATAATGTTGTTTGACCAAATACAGGCACAGTGTGATGAAGAATTGCTGTGATTTTGTATTTTTGGCATGAAAAAGCCAAGCTTTTCAAATGCACAATATGAAGCCCAGCTTTTTAAATTGTGATATTCATTGGACTTCAATGGAATTCTGACACATACGTGTAGAACAATTCTAATTCCATCCGGTTGTTCATTCCTTTTCTTGCATTATGCATTGCTGACAGAGTGGCCACATTTCCCAAGAGCTCACTTTTCCTCAACACAGATGTTTATCCAATTGTGATCTTTAAAATTTGAATATTTCAGATTTAACCATTGTTTTCTTTTCATGATGTGACTAATTGAAATTATGGCCAAAGTTCGACTTGGTCTTTGAGACAGAGTCATGGATCTCCTTTGTTCCTTTGCCCCCACAGACTTTCTCAAAGATCCAGGGAACATTACTGCAAATAGATAGATACTCCTGTGTAACTAAACAAATACTAATTGACATATGCATTTTTGAATACAAGTCTACTTCAATATTTTGTTATTCTTGACCTTAGAGGAAATCATATTCTATTACCACCAGCATATATAAATACGTGCATTTATAAATTTTGTTTACAAAATTTGGTTACAAAACCTTCCTTGTCAAATTGAAAGAATAATTCTAATGTATTTGTGAAGAATAGTCTTTCCAGTCTCTTTTGTTTCTGACATGTATAAAGAGCTATTTTGTTCTTGGCACATCTCTGGATCAATCAGGTGGGTCTGTGATCTCTCCATAGAATGCAAGCTGGAGTTCTGGATGCAAAATGCTAAGGCATATTAACATCCATTCAGATTACTCCTTTTAGAAAAGCACAGATGATAAAATGGGTAAGGGAGTAGAGGAAAATAAAGGAAATTAAAGGAAAACTAATGCACACCAGATGTTGGATGTCGTTTCCACTCTGAGAATAAAAAATGTAGGCACTGGGTGGCCAGAAGAGATTAAAAAGCATGGATACCAACTTAATTTAATAAACAATTAGATGCTCCTCAGGGAGAAAGCTAGTACCAACTGAGACAAATAATGATTATAAGAAATAGCATTTTCTTTTCTTCTCTATCCTTGTTGCTCATTTTTGTTTGGGACATATATTCTTAGACATAATCAGGATTCATAATTACCTTAACTTGCCTGAGCTTTAAATAGCCAAGGACTATAATAGTGATAAAAGACCAATATCCCTATGGTGTCACTTCCCCAGGGATCCTAACAAAGGCGGGATGGCTGACTTAAGAGCCCCAGAGGAAAAGAAGAAAATAGAATAAAGGGGGAAACTAAACATAATTAACACAACCACTTGGGTTTAACTGATATTCTTCTGAATGTGCACTATTTATCCAGCAAGTCTTGACTCATTTATTGGTTCTCTTGTTAATCCTCAGGAACATCTATGAGGTCGTTATTTGTTCAGATTCCCAATGGTAGAATTTGAATGCAATTTTGTGATAGGATCTGATCAGAAGGTTGTATTTTTAAGTGACAGATGAGGATTTTGACCACCAGCCCTTATACCACAAGCCCAATATTTTATTCCTTTTCCTCTTGCCTGGCATATAGCTTGGGTATACATTGTCTTAGGTACATATAGATGAGGTGAAAAACTACCATCAACTTTATGCCTTCAAATAACATATATTTATTATCTCACAATTCTTAACATTTCCAAATCTGACTCACTGGGTTAAAATTAAGGTGTCAACAATTCCATCTCCCTTAAGGAGTCTGTAAGAGAGAACTTCTCGTTTACTTATATGCTTTCTAGTTTGGGGGCCACTTATCTTCCTTGGGGGCTGGAGTTTAACTCAGTTGGTAGAGGACTTTCTCTATGTGCTCTGAGGACTGGGATTTGAGGCCTAGTACTGCAAAAACAGGAGAAGGACCTGATAACCCACTCCTGAACCAATCAGCCATCAAAAACCCTATGAATAGCAAAGAAACACTTACATAGTGCTGGGCATGGCATAGTACTGGGTAATGTTTCATTCTGTTGTACATACGATGGCTATGAGTCAGACTTGACTCAATGGCACCTAAAAATATCATGCTTCTTTGTTCATGCCTGCCTTCTTCCACCTTAAGAGTAAGCAATATAGCACCTCTCTGACCTTTATTATTTATTTTTATCACATTTACCTTGGAATATATTTTTATGCCTCACTCTTTCACTTTTAAGAACCCCATGGTTACATTGATCTTACCCAGATCATGCTAGATAATCATCCCATCTCATGATCCTTAACCTCATCTCCAAAATCCCTTTTTCTGTGTAAGGCAACACTGAACATTCCAGAGGACTTGGGCATCTTTGGGGCCATTATTCTTCCAACGACAAGCATACAATCTCTCAACCCCTTTGATGAACTTTTCCCAACACCACATTCAACACTGCTCACAAGATTTATCTTTCAGTTATATTTCTTCTTTCCACAGTTCAACCTACTGGATGTCACTCTTGATTCTCATGTGCTAGAATAGATACACAGGGATTAACTCTCTTAACTGATGTTTTTTTATTGCTTGTGAGAGGGCTGATAATGTTACTTAAGAAGAGAGGGATGAAGAATGATTTTGCCAAGCACCATGACACACACTTTTAATCCCAGCTACTTGGGAGGCAGAGGCAGAAGGATCTCAGATTTGATGCCAGAGTCCAGCCTACACCACTTAGCAAGACCCTGTCTCAAAACAAAGACAAATTAATTAATTAAAAGGGGATGAGGGTGCATCTCAGTGGTGGAATGCTTTCCTTACATGCACAAAGGCCTAAGTTCAAACTTCAGTAGTGAAATAAAAAATAAATAAATAAGAATGATTTTTTCTCTTTGATCAGCTCATAATGTAGAAAAAAATATATGGGAAATATTGTGACAGACTGACTTTGGGGAAAGTAGGCTCTATGATGGAATTAAATGTACAAGGTATTTATTAAGGAGTGTAACCAACATTTGAGGAAGGAAAGGGAAGAAAATAGAAGTGGGCAGAGGGAGAAGTTCAGCTGCAAAGTGGGTCATAGAAAGGGCCCTAGACACCCAACAAGGAGTTCTGAAGCTAGACTGAGTCTTCTGAGACATCCTGAGTTAGGGTGGAAAATCAGGCTTTTATGTTTGCATTGACATGTCTTTCTATAAAAATTGCTTCTTTCTGCAGGTGAGACACTCCAAGGAGTGCAGTAGCCATACACTGCAAGTAACAGCTTCCTCAGTGGCTGGCATAAATCCTTTCTTGAAAGGGAATCTGGGTAACACATCACCGTGTCTCATACAAATTTCTTCTCTTTTGGCCTTCAGTTTTTACTCTTTGTTTTGTTTTTCTCCCTGTTGGTGCTAGAGACTAAATATTTATACCTCTCGCAAATTCATAGGCTGAAATTGTGACTCCCAAAATGATGGCATGAAGAGGTGTGGACATCGGAAAGTAATTAAGTCACAAGGATGGATTCCTCATTGTTGTTGTTGTTGTTAGGTGCCATTGAGTTGGTATCTGACTCATAGCGACCCTCATAGGGTTTTCAATGGCTGACTGTTTTGGGATTGCCTTGGGAGTGGTTTGCCAGGTCCTTCTCCCATTTTTTGCGATGCTGGGAATTGAACTCAGGTCCTCAGAGACTACAGCACAGCACTCTACCAACTGAGCTAAATCCCAGCCCAGATTCCTCATTAATAGGACTAAAATCCTTACAAAAGAGACCCACAGTGTTCCTTTACCTTTTTGTCAGGGTTTATATATAAAGTGTCCCCCAGAGGTCATGTGCTTTAAATGTTGGGTCCCCAAGTGGTGGCACTGTCCTGGGAGGTTGTAGAACTTTGTGGAGCAGGTCTAGGTTGGGAACGGTGAATCCTTTAGGGTAGACCTTTGTACCTATGGCTTCACCCTCTCTTTCTCTCTCTGCTTCCTGCTCACAAAGATATAAGACCATCTGCCATGAGCCCTTCCTCCTGCCGCCACCATACCTGTCTCACTGCCATAATGGACTAATCTGCTAACTGTAAGCCTTCAATAAATCTCTTTCCTCCATAAGTTTGTTTCAGTTGATTTTTCTTTTCTAGTGATAACAATTGACTAGATTCACCCGTTCACAATGTGAGGACCATGAGAGAAGACAACCATCGAAGGAAGCAGGAGGCAGGCCCTTACCAGGCATGGAAACTGCTGGTGTTTGATGTAGGACTTCTCAGCCTCTAGAAAGTAAAAAGCAAATTGCTGTTGCTTATAAGCCATCCATTCTATGGCAGTTTATTAAAGTAGGTCAAATAGACTAAGACACTTTGAAACTTTAGCTTTTACTTTGTGTTGTCATCTTTCAACTATTTACTTACTTTATTTCCAATACTTTTGTGTCTATAGAGGCATTTACTATTTATCAAATATGTTCATTTTGGTTAATAACAAATTCACAGGCAATTTTCATGGCTTACATTGTGTATACCTTATTCTGAATATTATACTCCACACCACAGAGAGCACCTAAGGACAAGAGCACATTTAGTCTGATTTATGGTCTCCTCCCAAGAAGAATTTAAGGTTTAAAATATTTTTTGTTTAGCTGGGCACAGTGGTGCATGCCTATAATCCCAGCGGCTTGGGAGGTGGAGGCAGGAGGATTGCAAGTTCAAGACCAGAAGCAGTCTGAGTAACTTAGCCAGGCCCTGTCACAGAAAGTAAAAAAATGGGCTGAGGGTGCAGCTCAGTGGTCCAGCACTTGCAAAGCATGCAAGCACGAGGCCCTGGGTTCAACCCTCAGTACAGCAAAAATAAAAATATTAAAAAATAATTTTTTATTTAATCAATTTGATTTTCTTTTGCTCACAATAGTTTATTCACTTACATATTGCTGCTTATCATATTCTTCTGAATTTCTCCTTTTTTCCCCAAACAACCATTTAAATGTATGTAATGAGAATAGTTTTGTGAATGTGTGTGTGTGTGTGTGTGTGTGTGTGTGTGTTTTCAAAAGCATGTTGCTATTTTGTTCACTTCATTTTCTAATTCTCTCAGAAAAACAAGTAAATTTTGGATCTTCTCTTAATATTTCCCTGCTTTCCCCATCAGCACTCAATCACAAAAAAATCAAAGATCAAATACTATATTGTCTGCTTTTGATGTGTCTTGCTTTCAACTCTTTTTTTTTTTTTGGCAGCCCCTTGTGAGCTTCCCACTTCAATCTGTGATTCCCTAACTTTTCCAAACGTTGCCCCCTTCTCCTAGTTCCAATATCTACCTACAGTGTTCCTCTAATCATTCCCATTCTACAACTCACTACAAGCTGAATCATCATGTCTCCTGGATCTAAGCACTGTCTGAAAACCCTTTACATTAATTTGTTGGCTATCTTACTTCCAAAACATATCTGGTTTCTATCAAAAGTCACCAAATATGTAACCTCCTGAAATATACTAGTTCAATAATTGACTAGTTTGTACCTTTAGATGTCTTGTTTCCATGTCTTTGCTTATGTGATCCCCTTTGCATGACATGTTCTCTGTGAATCCCTCAGGTCTGACATCTTATACTTCAAGTTTTTTTAAATAATCTCTCTTCTCTAAATCTTGCCTCTATTTCCCTTCCAAACGTGTTTATGCTCTCTCTTGTTCTCTCTCTCTCTCTCTCTCTCTCTCTCTCTCTCTCTCTCTCTCTCTGTCCCTCCCTCCCCCTCTCCCTCTCCTGCACTGGCTCTCAAGGGTGTGTGTGTGTGTGTGTGTGTGTGTGTGTGTGTGTGTGTGTAGTCTTGGCTTTTACTGTTAGACAACTTGGAAATCATTTTACTTTATAAAACATGAGCCAATTGAATGAGAATATAAAGTTATCTAGGGTAAGCACTCAATCCCATTTTTGGTACATTCTCACAGAATCAAGTCTACAGCTGTAACACTCTGGTATCTGATCTCATCAGATGTCAGAAACTAAGCAGGGTTGGGCCTGGTTAGGACTTGAATGGGAGACCACCTGGGAACACCAGGTGCTGTAGGATAGGGAGAAGGACACAGGAGCCCACTCCCAAAACAATCAGTCATTGAAAACCCTATGAACAGCAGAGAAGCACAATAATGCCTGGCATGGCACAGTATCAGATAGTGTTTCTTCTGTTGTATATAAGGTTAATATGAGTCAGACAGGACTTCAGAGTACCTGATAACAACACATAATCTTATATTGAGCTCTGGGAAATTATGTTTTGGATAAATTACTATTGAGCTGAGTTTAAAATGAAGGAATTTGCCCTGAGCTAAGTTTACAACAACAAGCTTGAAAGGAATAGGGAATTGTGATAGTTATTAAATAATCAGAAATTCAGAGAGAATACTAAAGCCAGAGTATTCATCCTCAGAGACAAATTTGAGGGGCTATTCAGTCCTTTTATAAGATACATTCTGAGGACACATTCATTATTTTTACAGCTGGAGAAATCTGAGAAAATGTTCTAGTTTGAGAGATCACCTTTTTCATAGGCTGATGCCAAGCTAAAATAAATTCTGTGAAAAAAATACTCTAAAGCAAACTAAGAAATAAATAGAAAATGACATTTACTTTATCCCTGACAGTTTATTTTTAAGCATTGACCCTTTTCTTTCTTCTAGCTTAATATCTCTTGATGTTAAGAAAAGTGAGAATAAATCACATAGTTGACTGCCCTTGGATACTCATTTTTCTTAGGTCACAGACTGGGATGAACTTATCATAAACAGTTTACTATAAGAAAATCTTTCTATTTCTGTTCTCATTTTTACCCAAATGGGGATACATTTTCTTTCTTTTTTCTCATGTAGCAATAAACTGGTTGTTATGTGGTATTAATGGGCATTTTTCCCTACAAATGGGGCAATGTTGGGTGACATGGGTGAAAACGAGGAAAAAATAATTAAAACTATGGGCATTTGTCATTCGTGTGTGTGTGTGTGTGTGTGTGTGTGTGTGTGTGTGTGTTTTGTGTGTGGGTAATACTGGGGGATTGAACCCAAGGTGCTCCATCACCGAGCTGCATCCCCAGCCCCTTTTTTATTTTTTATTTTGAGATATGGTCCATATAAGTTGCATCAGCTGTCTCTGGCCTTGAGATTATGATCTTCCTGCCAAAGTTGCTGAGATCATAGGCCTGCACCATGGTGCCCAAGCATTCTTATATATTGACACAGCTTTTCTAAACTACCAAATAATTTTCCCCAAATTGTCTTCTAAAGGACACTCATCAGGGTAAAAAAGACTCCACAGTATAATGGCAAACACAGAATTCTGTCTTTCTTAGAGATTCAGCCTGTTCATTAGCATTTTAAGGTTCTAAAAGTGGAGCATATAAAAAAATATGTTAAAATGTTTTCATGACCAGGGTTGATTTGCCTCACATGACTTTTCTCTTTTTCATTGGATAATTTATTAACATTTACAAGATATAAAAACTCTTCAGATGTATACCAAAATAGATTTAGTTTTAGACAGAAATTGCAAGAAAATGGTAATGTTGGTAAAAGTTGATTTCTTTCTCGTGGAATAACAAGTCCAAAATTACAGCTGGGCACAGTGGCACATGCCTATAATCCCAGTAGCTTGGGAGGCAGAGGCAGGAGGATCGCAAGTTCGAGACCAGAGGCAGTCTGCATAATTTAGCGAGAACCTGTCTGAAAAAAGGGGGAAAAAAAGGGCTGGGAGTGCAGCTCAGTGGTCCAGCACTTGCAGAGCATGCAAGCGCAAGGCCCTGGGTTCAACCCCCAGTACAGAAAAAAAAAAAAGTCCAAAATTAGGAATTATATCACAAATATGGTAACCCTATAGTATCATCAGGGACATTAGTTGCTGTTATTTCATTCTACCATTTTAATCCCTCACGTGTTTGTCAACTTGTCATGCTGTGGGTTGCTATGATGCTGAAAGCTATGCCACTAGTATTTCAGATAACAACAGAGCCACCCATGGTGGACAGGTTTCATCTGAGTTTCCAGACTAAAATGGACTATGGAAAAGGTCCCAGCAGCCCACTCCTGAAAAAATTAGCCATTGAAAATCCTATGAATATCAGAGAAGCACTGTCAAATATAGTGCCAGAAAATGAGCCCCCCAGGTTGGAAGCCATTCAGAAAACAACTGGGGAAGAGCTGTGTCTTCAAAGTAGAGTCAACCTTAATGATGGGAGTGGAGTAAAGCCCTTGGAATCTCCATTTGCAGATGTAGCACAACTCAAAATGTGAAGAAACATAGTGACTGCAACAATGGGCTCAAACATGAAAAATGATTGTGCACATAGCACTCTATCCAGTAGTTTTTCATTCTGTTATACATAGGGTTGCTATGAGTCAGACTCAACTCAAATGTATCTAACGATAAATCAACAATCATTGTAACATGTTGCTTTCTTCTTTATAATATTTTCATAGTTAAAAATAGCTAATGGTGCTTTGATGCTTACACTGGTGCTGGAGCCCACATGATGAAGGGGGATGACAAGATGACAAAAAGTAAGATGAGTAAGAATTACCATTTGGCAAATTATTCTACTTTGTACTTTGGTTGTACTTAATTCCAAATGCAGAGGGAAATATAGACCTTTTTTTTTTTTTTTTTACTTGAATGGGCATTCCTACAGCTAAAAGTAAAACTTCTATTATTAAGAAGGATGGATTAGCTGTTGTGATGGGAAACTATCCATAACTTCAGTAATTACTCTAAATCTAAAGTATTGACTTAAATTTCAATTGTTGATTGGCCTTAATTTCCCAGCCTCTGTTCGTTCATGTCTTCTGGTAATTTCTTTCCAGTGACTCTGGGCTGGACCATATGAATTGCTTTCAACAATGGGATAAATTAAACTTCCATAGTCAGAGCTTATAAAGCACTGGTGTTTCTAATTCCTCTTTTGAATCATTGACACACTATGAGAACAAATCTAAACTAGTTTCTCAGAAAAAGAGAGCATGTGGTACAAGCCTTTTCTTCCTAGTCAAGGGTTATCCCATGAGAGGTAATTACTATCCATCTCTTGACATGGAAATATAAGCAAATTGGACCTGACATCAGACCCAATTGGCCCAGATGGTCAAAGTGTTTGGATGACTCAGATTTGGGAGAAATCCTAAGTAGTTGTTTTGAGCCAATAAAGTTTTAGGGTAGTTTGTTATGTAGCACAACTAATTGTAGCAAACTAATTTTTAAAAAGTCTGCCCATATTAATTACCTATGCCAAAAGAAGTAGATGAGACATCACTAAACAAACTATTAAGATAAACACCTACTTGGGATGTGCTTGAAAAACTGACAAATATTAAAAACAAGAGCAATTTTAAAGGTAGAGAGTATCTGTGGTTGTTAACTATCATTTTCTCTATTCTCTCACTGCACTTTGTACCCATGTACCTGTTTCTTCACGCTGTTGACTAGGCCTTCCTCTCTGTGGATGATCTCCAAACTTATGTGTTATGCTACAATATTCATTTGAATTTTATCTAACCCTCTCAAGTTCTTCAGTAATCCTCTACAATGGTCAGAGCCAACGTGTTAATCAAATAAAATATGCCCTTTGGTGTAATGTTACCAAACTGAAGATTTATCTACATATAATCATATGGTGTAAGGTTTAGGCAGTGATTTTCACAATACAATGTATTTCAGAATTGCTTATGTGGTTAATATATATGTTAATCCTTTCTTGAATATTAATACATTGAAATATTTTAAAGTATTTACATTTTCAAAATACCCACAGGAAATTATGAAGAAACCCTAAGTTTGAGAGATATTGTCCAAACGAATATTAAGTTTTACTGATGTTTCCATTGCAGAATGACCAAAATTGAAGGATGGTCCACTTTGTTGCACATTAACTCATTTCAGAAAGACAGATACCTGTTTAACATATGTGTCAGATTATGCCTTAACAACAAACAACAACTGAATAATGAGAATTAAATATACAAATTTGTTCTTTTAAATGAGGACTATTCATTAAACAAGATGTTTTTTATCTTGACAACCAGAATGTCAGAATGCAATTTGTTTTCAATAATTCCTCCCAACTGTTTACTAAACAAATAAGGGTTTGAATTTTTGTTTTTTCTTCAAATAACAAAGAGTCTGAAGGTAGTTAGCTGCTGGCAATGGGTCAACAACTATGTCAGAGGCACTCTCAGAATTTTTTAGCCCTATGAGATGATTGATACAAACCTAGGTATCAGACTCCTCAATTTTAAGGTGGAAGGAAGGGGAACTAGCTCCAGTGTAGTCTCCAAAGAAACATTGTCTAAGAACTTGCTGCTTAGGTTTTATATGTCCAGGACTATGGGTAGAAAGATATCCTTGGATGAAGGAAAGGGTGAGTGATGTACAATTCTCCTGTTTTAAAGATTAACTACATCAGGGAAATGCAATGCCTAGCAGCCTGTCTGATATAAGGTAAGCCTGACAAAAGGAGTGTTAGGAAACTGAAAACAAACAGCAAACAAAGAAAAACTGAGCTCAGGATTTCCAACAGTATTGCAGCAGTATTTCTCATTGTATTAAGTAAAACTTAAATGAGGTGATTTCAAAGAAATTTATTGAGTTACTACTGTATTATTATCCTTGAATTTGGTGACAAGTGAGAATAATACACATACCTGGTTTTTACATTAATAGAAATTACCTCTCGTAAGGGAAACAGTTAATAAGCAATTGGCTTCAAGGGCTGATAAATCTCTAAAGAAAATATAAGTAGGTTAAGTGGTAGAAAGTGGTTTGTGGTTGCCTGAGGAGATGGGAGGATTGCTTTAGCAAAGATAGCAAAAGAGGATCTTACTGAGGCAGAAAACAGACAAGACTGATAAGACATAAAACATTCCAAACAGAAGGCTTATCTATGGTCTTGAGCAGAAACAAATCCTGTGTGTGTCAGAACACATTTCTGCCATTTGCCTGAATAAGTTTGAGAGTTTTAGCAAGGAGAGAACAGAATGCTAATGGTGGGTCCCTATAATAATGGTTCCAACGGTGGCCCAGATGAGAGAGATTTTAGTGAAATGTTAGGATTAATCATTCAACTATAGTTGCCTATAGAAGGATTGGGACTGGAGTTTAGCTCATTCGGTAGAGTGCTGCTCTGCATATTCTGAGGACCTGGATTTGATACCCCGCACTGCAAAAATGGGAGAAATATGTGGCAGTCCACTCCCAAAATAATCCCAAATGTCAGCCATTGAAAACCCTATGAGGGTTGCTATGATTCCAACTATCTTGAGGGCACCTAACAACAACATAAGGGGATTGAATAGCTGGGAAGAAGACACAGGGAGGGAAGGAAACATTGAAGAGCTTTGAGTTGAAACACATTGAGGAATTTGAAATCTTAGCAAGAGGAGTCAGAGGTGTCAAGATTTCTCTGGCTGTGTGCTCTTGCTGTTGTTGTTGTTGTTTTGCTTTTACATGCCTGCTCTTACATCATACTTTCATGTCTATAGGAATTACCAATTAAGAATAGAGTAATTGATAATAATAAAATGAAGGAAAATTGTTGTAGCAGTAAATCTCTCTTCACAAGATAATACAAAGATGAACATACCATAAATTTCTTCTCACATGTATTTTATAATCAGTCTGTCCAAACCAGAAATACACTGTATAACAAAGAATACTCATAACATAAGTTGGATTTTAGGACATGGTCCAACAGTTAAGACTGACTTGGCTCTATGGTGCCCCATAATTAATGATGTGCAATTGATAAAGAGGAATAATTTGTTCTAAAAGAGGTTGAAAATAGTCCAGAAAAATAAAAATGTGTCCTTCTACTTTTACAGAAGAAAATATAGCATTTACAGATAAGAAAAAATTAAAGAGGTCATGAAGTATTCTCCACGTCTAAAACCACTCTCTGGCACACAAAAGTGAAAAGAAATCTGTGGTTGAGATAGTCCTAACCATTAGCGAAAGATAAGAACTTAGTGACTATACAAATATAGGCACAGATTCATGAGTGCAGATCAGGTTCTCATAATCTGTCCTGTGGCACTGAATATGAGGATACACAGAAAATCAACCATTGTGACTCATAATAGGAAAATAAAAATTGAAGAAATAAAAGCCCTTGGAATTTCCCGTACCCCAAAATATACAAAAAGTAAAATTTAGAACATTTTCTAGTGAATACTACATATACATCTGTATATTCATGAATCTAACCTACACAATTTCAACAGTTTTTAGAGTGCTGCAAAATCAAATGTCCATTAGAATCACAGGCAAATTAATTTTGAAAATTCACAGTAGTCTCATGAGTCATTTGTATAAAAAGTCAATGACTTTAAAAGGTGAGCTTTTGCAGAGTTCCTCCAGCCCTTTTCTCAATTTTGAACAGTTAATGCACAGACTTCTCTGTCCACAGTTAGAACATTGATTTGTGTTACCTCTAAATCATCAGTTACTAGAACACGTTACAGATTCTATTCAGTATGCTTGCTGCTATATATTCTTTATAGTTTCTAGTTAAAGGCACGAAAGTTATTTCCACATATACTATTCACTAAAAATATTTGGGAAGGATTTGACAATTAATTACCCAAGTTCTATTCAGACCAATTTGGTCAATAAGTCTGTATTACCAAGTACACAGAAAAGGTTCCTTGGGGATTGTTTCTGTCCCGTGTCTATATTTCATATATTTTTAGACTGATGCAGTGCTTTGAACTGCCCATACCACCCCTCCACAATATAGTTTCACATGTTACTTTCTTTACAGTCACAACATCCTAGAGAGGTGGGTCGGATGGCCATTTTATAAATCAGACACTTTCTCAAAATAGGAAGTACTTAAAAAGAGGAACCAGAAGAAGAAGAGGAGGAGGAGCAGGGAAGAAGAGGAGGAGTAGGAGCAAAGAAAAGGAAAGGAAAGAAAGCAAAAGGAGAGGAAGAGAAAAGAAGAGAAGAGAAGAGAAGAGAAGAGAAGAGAAGAGAAGAGAGAAGAGGAGAGGAGAGGAGAGGAGAGGAGGAAAAGAGAGAAGAGGAGTCCTCTAAGGTTGACCTGTAGGAGATCCATCTTTCCATCTGGAGAATTATACATACATGGCCACAGCTGAACTCATTTAAAGCACGTCCTTTAGCAAAATTACTTCAGATTTTGAGGTTCATGAATGTCAGCCAAACATTCTTACATAAGCAAATACATTGACTTAGCAGCCATATTATAGGAAAGGGACAAAATAAAAATCCATACAGCAGCTACATAATTTATAGATTATGTAATACTATACTTTTGTCTACAGGAAATATAGAAACAATAGTACTTTAAAATATGCTTAAAATCAGCAATGTGCAATGAAATGCATGTATTGAAATGTCATAATGAGACCCATTAAGTTGTACATTAAAAATTACTAATAAAAAACTTTAAAATTTTCCTTAAAATCACATTTTATTAAAATTAACTAGGAAAACTTTGAAGTTCATAAATATTTTTCTCCTACACAATGACTAAAAGCTGTTCTTCTCAAAAACAAAGAAGAAGGAAAGAAAGAAGGTAAGAGAAAAGAAAAAAGGAAAAAGAAAAATTTGAAAGGAGAGATTTTGGCTTAGATTTTTGTGAAGTTTCTTTAATTCTGAGTTTTTATTATAATGGTCATGAATAAACTAAATTACTTTTATTGATAGTCCTAGTTTTCTTATGTCTTCTTAATAACAATTAGTTAAAATTTTCATTTATTTCTATGAATAACAGAGTGAAATTATGAGACCCTAAAATATGATGTCCTGAAAGAGATATATACCATATATCCTGTTTTTTATAAGTCAGTATTTTAATAGTTGGTCCATAGCTCAAAAATTACCAGATTTATTTTTCAAACTTCACTGAATGTTGTAGATGCTAAGAATGAAGTAGCAGAAGCAGAGTTGAAGGCATGCATTTTGCAATTTAAAAATCTCTACCTCCAAAAAGATCATTGATTCTTTGATTCCTTACCCTCTTTAAACATTTTTTTGCATGTGTATGTGTGTAATACAGAGCCCAGTGCTGATATCATGTCTGTTTTCTTCTGTAGTCCCTCAGCTGACTGAAAAGTAGCCAGATGAATAATCTGGCATTATCTTTTTGTTCTTTTCTCTGAAGCCTTGTCCCAGCAGCTAAACAGCTCATTTAATTCTCCTTCACTGCCCCAAGCACTGCATGTGGGGCCTTCCTTTAGTACCACATACTACTTAACTGCCTGAAAGAAAAACTCTTTTGCCCAGAAGTTCTTCATTTGTAAATACAACTATCACATCAACATTTCTGGTAAATAATGGCAGTCGGAGGAGTTCAGGAACTCTGCACAGTTTCTCAGGCAGCAGCTACCTTCTGCTTCTAGGCAAAAAATACTACTGAAGCTGCCTTCTGGGCGGCATAGAGTCCCATGAAAGGGAGAAGTTCATCAAAGGCCCAATGTCCTGAAAGTACAATGTGGTCTCCTCAATTTATGAACTTTACTTGAATTGAATAAAACTTTATTTAAAAGGACTTTTACAGTTGTTAAATTATTTCCACAATAACTCTACAGGATTAGGGTGAAGCATACAGTATTATTCCCATTTTATAGATGGACAGACTATGTGTAGATCCCCATTTCAATTTCCCTATTTCTCCCAATGTCATCAATATTCTCTCAAAATGAAAACTTTGGTATTCTTTTCCAACCTCCTCTACTCACTAGTTTTCAGCAGCTTCCATTGAGCTATCCGTACAATTCTTTCTTTACTTTCCAATTCTGATGCTAATATTCTACAGCACAAATTCTTCTCACATGCCTAGATTACTTTCATAATTTTCCAGAAGTTCTCTCTCCCTAGCTGTGATATCTTCTCCTTTTAGGTTATGTTCAGAAGTTAGACAGTTATAGGAGATTGATCAAATAAAAAAATTTTCCAGAGAAAGGGAATGCAAGCTTAGAGTGTTCCTGAGAAACAAGATATTTAACATCACTCAGACTGGAGTAGAAGGTAAAGAGTTGGATAAAATGAAGTGGAGATGCAAGTAGGGAGTGAGTCATGTAGACATTTATATTTTACACCACAGAAATTGTATTCCTAAATCTTGGGATTAATCTGGAAATCAAAATAATTTTGAGAGCTTTATGCAAGAAAATGACATAATTAGGTAGGTTACTAAAAAATCACACTTAGTTTACTAAATGAAGAAAATATAGTGCACAGGGAAAACAGTACAGTAGAAATGATGGAAGATAATTGAGAAGTCTATTCAGTAATCTAGCCAAGACATGATAGTCTGTATTAAAGAATTGACAATGGGATGAATAAGGTGGATTTCTTTAATAATAAGCAGCAAACAAACTTAAAATACATTGTGGTTTTGCCACAACAGGGGGTTCAAGAGGATCCGAGGAGAGTGAGCAAATGAGAGACAAGAATCACTCCAGGATTGTGTCATGCAACAACTTTATTTCTGCAAAGCAAGCCTTTATAAGCAGTAAACACTGTGAATGGGAAAAACCAATAGAATTTGCAGACTACAGGGGAGGTACTAGGTAATCACATCAGTGTGAGAAATTCTAGGGGTGTGTCACAGGAAGTCACGGCCATCTTGCCTTAGTTTGGCCTGGGGCCCTGGGAAGTGAAGAGTGTGCTCTTCTGTTGATCCCAGATAGGCATAGTAGGCACTTTCCCATCCTGGACTATCATACACCTGAGTTCACCCGCTGCCAGGATCCCTCACAATATATGGTTAACAATTGGGAGTAAAAAGAACCTATTGATGAAATCAAGAATAATTCCCAAACTCTGACTTTGGAATGAGTACATAATCATGCTCTTTGCTATGTAACTAACACAGGCATTAAATTCCAACTTGTAAATTATGAGTTTCAGATTTTTATGTATATCCAAATGGAGATGGCTCATGAGAAACTTAGTGTATATGACTGAGGTTCAGGAAAGATGTATAGTTAGGTGTCTTAAGCATAAATGGAGGAAGTATTAAATCAATACACTTTTAGGTTACAATACTAAAAATGGTGCTGTTTATCCCATCTGTCTTCTTTACTTTGAGCACCAGGTTGGGATCAAATATACCAAGTAGTTCTTTATCTGGTGGTGGTGGTATTGCTAGGGGCCTTAAAGTCGAGTCCAACTCACAGTGACCCTATGTACAATAGAATGAAACACTCCCCAACATTGTGCCATGCCTGACACCATGTCAATCCTTCTCTTCTACTCAGGGTTTTCAATGGCTGATTGCTTCTGGATTGTTTTGTCAGTGGGTTGCCAGGTCCTTTTCCCATTTTTGCAGTGCTAGGGATGGAATCCAGGACCTCAGAGTACACAGAATAGCACTCTACCAACTGAGCTAAACCCCAGCCCCTTTTCTAGTTGTGGGTACCTTTAATTTTATTAAAATATCACTAAGGTGGTACTGTAGTCAGGAAGGACCAATCCCCGGAGAAGGACATCATGTCTGGGAGAGTAACAGGTCAACAAAAAAGAGGAAAACCCTCCATTAAATGGATGGACATAGTTTTTGCAACAATGGGCTTAAACATTAATAAGATCGTGTGCCTGGCACAGAATCAGGGAGTGTTTCATTCTGCTGTGCATAGGGTTGCTATGAGTCAGACCTTACTCAATGGCACCTAACAAGAACAACAACAAGGTGATACAAAACACTGAAAGCCCTAATACATATTGTCATGTACCTATAATGAAAAAGACACTTCTTAAAATAAGATTTTTAATGTCATTTCATATCTACCCCAAATTCAATAGTTATCTTTACTTTTCAATAGCTTAAGGACATAAAATACCCTCATTTGTTTCAAAATCCAGGGATGGAGTTAAATCACATTAAAATCTCTCCTGAAACAATGTGATTAATTCACATCTATTAACATTTACTACATGTCTAGAATCACATTAGATATCAGGCATCAAAGTCCACATTTCACTGTTAGCACCACATACTCAACATAATGAATGGTTCTACTAAATAGACACAAACATGAACAGATACCCAGTGGTATATGAAGAGTCAATTCTTTAACAATGAACACAGTTTATAGAGAGTTTGTTGCTTTCATACTGTCTCCTGTTTGAACTTGTCTTCAAGCTAACATTTCTGATTTCCAGTCTATGTCCTATTTTAAGGTAATATTTTAACAGTCTTTTCAGAATTTAAATTCTGTTTCCCCATGCAAATTCCATGTTTAAGTGGTCTTTTTTGGTTTCTTTTCCAATTCTCTTTGTCCATTCCTACTTTACAAGTGTTATCTTCTTGCTTTAATTAGGCTAGGGTATTCTTCAAGTAATTGCTTATTGGAACACACCTGGATTTCATATATTGACTCCTCACCTTATTCTAAGAACTATCTCTCCACTTTCTTCTTTCCTCTTTTGGATCATTTCATGAAGACAGACTGGAAGGACTTGTATGAGTGCTTATCCTTCATGTTTTTGGTGTGTTCCTCTGGCTTCTGGGGTATTGCTTTGACTCTCTGGCCTGAGATCATTGCCCAGCTGTTCTCTGCTTTGCTCTGTGCCAGAGAAGTCTGATCTCTGCAAACTCCATTTTTCTGCCTCCTGACTAATTTTAATGAGCAAATCAGAAGTGTTACTAGTAGTTGGAAACTGGAAGGAAAGAGCAATCCAGTGCGTTCCAGAAGAAGCTTTGTCTTCTCCAACAAGTACAACTTTGACAGGCTATTCTTGCTCTTGGTCTCTCACATCTCCACCTCCCTGAACTCTCCAGCTCCAGGCATGCTGCTGGTTTCTGTTGTTGTGAGTCTCTGGATTGTTTCACTTTCCTTTAGCTTTTCAGCTTTCCCAATATCTATAGCATATTTCACTGTGCTAAATGTCTTCTATCAAATGAGTGAGTATAAACTGTGCTTTCCTGACTGGTTCCAGATCAGTACCTCATTTCATCTACCCCAAACTGCACTTGGATCTTTCAACTGAATTTGCACTAAATATGGATGTGAAAATGATGGCCTAACAATAAATGTTTTCCCTATGATCTAGTCTTATTTTTTGTCTTTTTTCCTCCACTTCCTACTCTCCTTGATTGTCCTTGAAGTTTCTTCTTTATATTGCTCTCTTCCATCTTTTCTCTGATTTTCTTCCTACCTCAATTTATTTTCACTTATTATTTGTTACCATAGTCATGCTTTTGTACGTTGAAATTATTATTTGTTTTTATCATTTCTAACAGTTTTGCTATTGTTTTTGATATCCTCTTCATATAAAAAGTTAAATTTTAGGTTTGTACATATATTTTCCCATAGGAAATTTCAGCTTGCTTCTTGAGTTTAAATCTGCTTAATCTAGAAAATATGACACTATTTATTTGGATAGAATTTTCTGCAAAATTGTTAGTTTTAGTCTTCAAGAATTCAAAAGTAGATTTTGGACTCCTTCTAAAAAGTTTGGTTTTATTAGCCTCCTTGGCTTTCGTAAGGAAGAGAGACATTTCCAGGCAGTAGGTCTTTAGTCATTATTCTTGTGCCTAGTCATGCACAAATGAATATGTATGCACACAAACACACATGCAGGCAACAACAAAACAAAGTTAAAACAAAATGTTTCTGTTGTGTTTTTGGTTGTTATTTTTTTCTTCTTCTTTCTTTCTTGGCACCAAGAGTTATTCCCTCTTTCTAGGGTTTGTATATTTAACCATTTTAGGCATCTATCTGTCTACCTATCTATGCTGTAAAAATATCTATCACATCATATCTTATGTTAATGGAATTTTGTTTCTTTTCTTTCCTAGTATATAATAACCTTTATGATTGCCATTTGTCTTAATCATGTTTAAGTGTCTAATAGCATTTCTATTATATTTTGCATATATAAAGTGTCAATAGTTCATTGAAATTAACCAATCCTAAAAACACTTAAATGAAATAAAAATGTTTAAAAATCAGAAATAATTTCTTGGCACTATGAAAGGTTGTTAAACTCTTTCAATCTATTATTATTAGGTAATGCCATTAAGGCTCTAGAGGTAGCATATGTTTGTGCAACATTCTGCTTTAAAAATATGGGTCCCAGATTCCATAAAATTATGATGGAAATAACTTCTAATCTAAAACTAGACACATGGCAAGGAGATCTACAAACAGATGCTGATTAAAATAATGACCTGCAAATCCCTAAGGTTAATTCTCTTTCATCTTTATAATCTCTACTTATTCCTATTTTTATCTCTGAGTATTCTTGCTATGTAGTGTTTTCTCAATGTGCTTTTATAAAATCAAATAAATAAAATAATTTTAGAAGTCTATTTTTACCTGATCTGACACTGTGGAAGCTAAATATAAATTTTATTAGTGGAGGAATGGAAATACTATTCTATTCCCTAGAAAGTGTTTTGGAGATCCTGCACCCATACCAGTATGGTGTCCGATCCCCTCAGATCTTGGAAGCTAAGCAGGGTCAAGCCTGGTTAGTACTTGGATGGGGGACCCCCTGGGAACACCAGGGGCTGTAGGCTTGGGAGAAAGGCCTGGCAACCTACATCCAAAAAACAATCAGTTATTGAAAACCCTATGAATAGCAGAGAAACACTGACAATAGTGCTTTGTCTGTTGTACATAGGGACATAAGGTCACTATGAGTCAGACACCAACTCCACGGCACCTAAAAACAACCTTTTAGTAGTATATTTTACAACAAAATTTTTATCATGTTGCTAATGCATGGCTTATTATCAAATCCTTATTTGTTGGACACAGGTAAACCTCTAGAACATTCACTAATTATCTTACCTTTTATATGTAGTGTATTATGAATATTTGGAGGTAAGAATGACATCTTATTTGTCTTTGTTTTAGAGCATTGAATCTTGCCCTCTGAATATATCACAGCACCAGAAATATGGCTGATATTTAATAAATGCTAAATGGATGAATAACTTAATAAAATAACAGATGTACAAAATTGCCCTGAAAAGCAAGGCAATGAAGCAGCCAGCAGTACTTCCAGGAAGCAACTGAGAACCACCCTTTGGCACCCACAATCAAATTGTCTGAATATTGGTCTTGAAGCTTAAGAAATAAAATTTAAGGCCAAGCAATCAGTTCAAGCCAACTGTTTCATTCCCAGGCCACTGATTGCCTCACTAAAATATCTCACTTTGCTGAATATGTGAAAACAATTATTATTATAGGATGCAAGAAACAAACTTTTTGGAAAACCCGTTTTGATAATTAATGATACTGTACAAGCTTAAGGCATGGAAAAGCACTATAAAAACCTATATTTTTACATAATTTGAATTAAGTCAAATGTGGTCATAAAGAGATTTGGCAAATTACCTCTCTGTTTACTTATTTATTTGTTTTGCAGTACGAGGAGTTTGAACCCAGGACTTTGTGCATACTTGTAAGTGTATATCACATCTTGTAAATAATACAGACTCATTTTAAATTCCAGTCTCTGATTGATATAAATTTCAAGAATTGTTCTAATGCTACTTAACTGGAAACCAGAGAATAATAGTTTCCAAGAGTGGAAAGTCTACATACCTTTTATCCTAATCCTGTATACAATATGTTACATCCTTAATATGCTACTTAACAACACATCAATCAAATGAAAATATGGGATTAAATAAACCCTATTAAAACTGAGTATACCCTCAGTCCCTTTTTTATTTTTATCTTGAGACAGGGTCTCACTAAATTTTGCAGGCTTCCTCTGGCCTCCAACTCACAATCTTCCTGCTTCAGCCTGCCAAATTGCTAGGATAATAAGCATATACCATTGAGCCCAGCTACATCTCTAATTTCGTCTGTTACCTCCCCATTCTACACTATCTCTACACCCGAACAAATTAAATGTTCATAATGGTTGCTTTTTTTACAGTGGGACAAGGCTGCCAGGTTCTGTTAAAATATTTGATTCCTAGGTGCCCATATGCTTATGGGGGTCTCTCTAGACTTATCATTTACTCACCTTCATAAAAGTTATTGCCATTTTATTTTCCTGATTGCTCTTCAATTTCCTGTCCCTAAATTCTGGTTCTGCAGACTAAAAAATGCAGATGCTTTGTTCAGATTCTTAGCGCTTGGCTATGTACCAGCCTGACATTTTTCTGGTCATTTGTGAGTTCTACCTTTACTGCTATGTCCATCCTTGGCTCTGAGGCCCTCCAACCTCATCCAGAAAAGGCCCAAGACCTCTTTCTTCCTCAGGAAGAATATCCAAACAAGATCAATCATTTCATTCTTCTGTAAACAGTTATTGGAGTTCTTTATTCATACTCTTTCTCCATCTGTAATCTTTGTCTTCTTATCAGTCTAGTTCTTGTACATTGTTCAAAACTTTTCACAACCTTCAACTCAATTATAAGGCTTCCCTATACTAATATATTTGTAGCCAAACATTTTAAACACACAGTATATGCTTTTCATTTGTCCTTTATCTTCTCTTGTCTCATACTTTAATAATTTTTAAAGTATAAATACATATACTAAACTCACAAAAATTCTGTAAATGATAATTTCTGTGGATTATGAGGGGGTCAACATTATATAACTCAGTATTTCTGAAATTACTTATAAAATGCTTATAAAATACAATTTACATAAGTAAATTTACATAAGTAAACTATAAAATATTATAAAGTAGATAATTAAATGTTTAGTTCTATTGAACAATTATTCTTAACATTAGCTTATAATTCATACAATAACTTACCTCCATAAGTAAGCCTTTAAAAGCTTTGTAGAAAAGGTGATAAATTTAGATCAGCTCTACTCTTTCTATATATTTGCCATTATAAAAATGTACCACATTTCAAATGGTTCCAGTGTGTAAATCATTACTGATTCAATCTATGCCATAAGTCTTTACTCAGGTCCTTCAGAAGCAGACTTTGAGATATGGAAATTTGGATGCAGAGGCTTCATGGGGAAAAGGAGTAGGGAATTATACCTGAATTTGGTAAGAATAGTAGAAGAAGGCAGAAAGAGAAATTGAGCTGCGATGCAGTGAAAAGGAAACTTCGGCAATTTTTAGGGAGCTCTGTAACTGGATGACTGTTCAGAGATAATCTAAATTGAGACACAAGGTCCACTTACACTTTAGCATCTTTATCCTGGGGAAAACAGTGCTGAAGGGGGCAATACATGTTCCAGTAAGCAGGTTTTCCTCCACTAAGGACATTCTGTAGATAATAATTCAGCTTTATATATATATATATATATATATATATATATATATATATATATATAGTGTATATTTCTGGCAGAGGAGGAAAAGACCATGTTCTAGAAGGAGGAGTCTGGCAGCATATCGAACAACAGTCAACCACTGTTAAGTCTCAAATAATTTTCAGCAATTTTTCTATTATAAGGTTGAAAGCATAGAGCTATACAGAGTGAAAGGATATTAAGGGTTATTTAATCCCATGTTTTCATTTGAGTGATGTATTGTCAAGTAGCATATTAAAGACATAACATATTGTATACAGGATTAGGATAAAAGGTATGTAGACTTTCCACTCTTGGAAACTATTATTCTCTGGTTTCCAGTTGAGTAGCATTAGAACAATTTTTGAAATTTGTTTTAGTCAGAGACTGGAATTTAAAATGAGTCTGTATTATTTACAAGATGTGATATACTATTGATATTTAACAAATCATTTCTGAATGAATGAACAGATGCATATAATTTCTCTAAAAAGCAGCACAGGTTTAACCTCAATTTCCTCATAAGTATAAATGGAGATTCTATTAACCTTGCTTTATGATTGAATGAAAGAATTTACTATATCCCAAGTGCTTTATGACATATTTATCAATTGGTCATTACTCATTGGACTTACCAAGAACAAATTCTAATATGGTAGTTTCAATGCCAAAATGAATTTTGAGGGCTGTTGTGAATGAATAGCTATGAACTAATTAGGAAAATGATCTTTATAGCTTGAGTTTCATAGAGAAAAGTCAATCAATAGTTTAAAGTGGCAACTCTGTTAAGATCAGACACACATTGCCCCATGATGAGCTCATTCATTACCAGACAATCTGACCTTATTCTTCCTGACCAACTTTGTAGTTTATGATATTCTAAAATATTCTTGATTGTATTGATCACAATGCTTTCAGTGTCCTGTGATTGTCACACTAGTTTTTTCCCTGTCCCTTAATGTATGGTGTTCCACACTAATCCTCTTCTAACAAATAGATTTTCAATTCCTGTCCATATAATCACATCTTCTATCTCATCTGCACCCAAGAAACTTTGTGCATAATTTCATCCCTAGGCTATATTCTTTGAAGTCTTTTGCATTTTCTGACACAGGTGTACATTATCTTCTTTTTGTTAATAACATTTTTGAGGAGTAATTTATATAGAGTAAAATTTTGCTTTTCAGGGTCCCTATTTGATGAAATGGGCTGGGAGTTAGCTCAGTGGGTAGAGTGCTGCATTGCAGTCTCTGAGGTCCCGAGTTCAATTCCCAGCACCACAAAAATGGGAGAAGGACCTGGCAATCCACTCCCAAGGCAATCCCGTAAAGGTCAGCCATTGAAAACTCTATGAGGGTCGCTATGAGTTGGATACCGACTCGACGGCACCTAACAACAACAACAACAAATTTGATGAAATGACAAACTATACCATCCTTTAGCCAATACTACCATCAGTATAAAGAACATTTCCATCACCTCTCATTTAAATGCAATCATAAAATATGTTTTCTGGCATAAAGCTTTTGAGATTTATTCATATTTTGCATGTGTCAATAGCTATTAATTTTAATTGATAAGTCCCATTACACCATATGGATATACCAAAAATTATACATTTACCAAGCTGATGGATGCTTAATTTGCTTCCAATTTTTGAATAATGTGAATGAAGTTTATATATTCATCTTGAGTTCTTACTATGCAAAAACATTCTCATTTTTCCTGAGTAATAATGCTAAATTAACCTTACCCATTAACTCACAGTTTATTCAAACAAATAACTCTAAAGGGATTATGGGCTTAAAAACATACAAGTTAAAATTTACAAAAGAAGGTATAAGAGAAAATTTTTGTGACTTTTCATAGTTGTTGTTGTTGTTGTTGTTGTTGTTGTTGTTTGTTGTTAGGTGACACTAAGTAGGGTCCAACTAATAGTAATCTTCACAGGGTTTTCAATGGCTCATTGTTTGGGGATTGTTTTGGGAGTGAGCTACCGTGTTGTTTTCCTATTTTTGTGGCCCTGGACATTTAATCCAAGGCCTCAGAGAGCACAGCACAGCACTTTACCAACAAAGATAAACCCCAGCCTATGATATATGCAAAATATGAATAGAACTCAAAGGCTTTATGCTAGAAAACACACACTGTATGATTTCATTTAAATGACATGTGACAAAGCCAAAACTATGAAGACAGAAGATAGGTTAGAAGTCATCAAGTATTGGGCATGGAAGATAATAGAATGGACTTCAAGGAGTCATAAGATAACTTTTTGTTGTGATGGAAATATTTTATAGACTGATGGTTGTTGTTGTTGTTAGGTGCCATTGAGTTGGCGTCTGACTCATAGCGACCCTCATAGGGTTTTCAATGGCTGATTGTTTCGGGATTGCCTTGGGAGTGGCTTGCCAGGTCCTTCTCTCATTTTTTTGTGGTGGGAATTGAACTCAGGACCTCAGAGACTGCAGGGCAGCACTCTACCAACTGAGTTAAAACCCAGCCCTAATACTGACGGTAGTGTTGGCTAAAGGATGATGTATTTAATCAGTTCATCAAATTTGTTGAAAAGATCAGCCTTTATTCTCTGAATTACATTGACACTTTTTTTGGGAAATCAATAAAATATATTTTTATGGGCATGTACCTTTCACTTAGATTAGTAGAAAGATCATAATTTTGGAGTAGTATGAGGATTTAAATCCTATCTTTACTAATTTCTTGTTGTGTTTCCTAAGGTCATTTATCATGAATCAGTGTCCTGATCTGATGGGGTTCACTCTGGCCCTGCAGGTTAACAGAGCTTGCCTCAACACCGGTACTCAGGGACCCTTGGAAATAGGCAAAAGCTGGTGGGACCAAAGAAGGACTTCTTGCAAACGGGAACAGAATTTATTAAGCTGCATCTACCAAGGTGAACGAAAGGGGTGCAGCACAATAACACTCCATAAAAGTGTCCCACGGTGTGTCTCCTGTTGCATCTCACAGTTCACCTTCACTGCTCTCCTTCCCAAGGCAGGAGAAGAAAATCAGAGAGGTCTTCATGTCTTGCTTGGAGCCTTTGCTGCTCCAGAGGCCCTGGGCTTGACAAGGAGTCTTGCTTGTAGTCCTCAGATGTCTTCACTGGTGGTATTGGAGGTTGCAGGTCTCAGGAATAGGGTGTGGAGGTCAGGTTTGAAATGGCTTGGAGAGCAGGTGAACAGGGGAAGATAAAAAATGTAAGGGACAAAAGGGGACCTAGTAGTTTCAGTGGTGGTTTATATAGCTTCTATGAAAGGTGCCTGGACCCAGAAATAACCAGTCAGGGAGTAGCTTGTATCAGGTGTGGCAGTTATGTAACTAGGGATTTGAAAAAGAAAAATTTTGATAGGATGGTTAGGCACAGGCCAGGCCAATCACCAAGCTTCCTTTTCCTACAAATCAGGTAGCTCCAGGTAGCCAATCAGATTTAAAGAGGCCACACCAGAGCTAGGCTATTGGCAGGCCATCTTGGATCACTCAATGGGAGGGGTACGAGTGGAATACCAGGATGTAGGTCAAAGGTCACTGGCCCCAGAGGATAGATATTAGTCCTCCAAGTGGGCCAGATAAGCCTCCGTTCCTGGAGTTCTTTCTAGGATTCCCAACTGTATGTCCTGAGTTATGAGTGGGAGGGGTAAGAATAGGGTAAAACTGGGATAAGATTCAGGCCCCTACCTAGGTCAGACAAATCTCTACCCAGGCCCCCTCTAGGTCTTTCTCAGGGACCCCCAAATGATCACCAACACTGACCTAGAAAAAATAATCGATTATAATATACAACTTTTGAGCTTTCTTTAAGAACTCAGTTGAATAAAATATATTAAACTTCTTGACATCTTTTGAAAACATTTTTATTAATGTCTATTAATTTTTTAAAAATTATGGTTTTCACTATTACCTTTTCATACATGTGCATCTATACTTTGCTTTTATTCACCCCTTTCTCCTGTTACTCTCTCTTGATCTTATTCTACCATCTGTCTGGTCTTCTTCCT